>WUAP02146011.1:0-26781 GCA_015163945.2 Stichodactyla helianthus | reverse complement strand
GGCGGAAGCCAAAATCCCAGACTTTTGCACTCGCCGCTCAATGTCTGGGTCGCGTAATTTTGAAAATAGGTGTAATATGTCTCCTCATTTTTTACGACTTCTGTTTCTCGAATCCTTTCTTAGCAACGGTTGCATAAAAAATAAATATAAAAATAAATTAGTACAAATTAAATAACTCAGAACAAGATTAATAATGACGTCACTTTATCATTTTTTTCTTTTCGGACATCCCTCTTTGCAAATTTCTGGTGTCCCGTCCCGCCCTGCTTGGAAGTTAGATGGTCTCTCAGTTGCAGTCCATTCAGTTTAAAAAGAAGTAAACGGCAAGTGTAGTTAGATACGAACCTCAGGGCCACATCTCCAGACAATGAGCGCTGCAAAGCGCAGTATGGCAGGGCGAATTTACGGGTCGTTACAGGATTTCGGCCCGCCAACACCTCTATAACTAATAAGGGAAGCTCGGCCGAGAAATACAAGGATATCAAAAAACGTGGGATACGTACCTTTTGCATTCTGAACAATTTTACCAGTCACTATCCAATGTTTTGTTTTCTTGAAAAAAGGATCGAAATTGTCAGTTATTCACCCATTCTAGCCGGGTCAGCCGTGACCAGTGTCCCTGGCTCGGCTTCGGTTGCTGTGTTCACGAATTTCCCATGGGGGAGAGGAGTGTCACTTGCCTTCTAACAAATCGTCCATCTCCCAAATCAGGCCCAAACATATACATATGCTGCAATAAACAAAGGGAAGGTGTGGTCATATACACCTTAGCAAAACCTTTTTGAATTTTACTCTGAATCTCAATCAAGCTACAGTTGTCACAAACCTCCAGCAGTGGCGGATTTAAGGAATATTTAGGGGGAGAGGATGTTGGGGCGTACCGTCCCCTAAGAACAGGAAAATACCCTTCCACACTACTTTTATGTGCCTTTGATTAGCAAATACTACGGGTTTATAACCCCAAAATGCAGGAAAGTGACCTTTGGACTGCCATAGTGACCCTTTCACGGGTGCACTTGGAAAAAATCTTGAATCGCCTCAAAGCATCGAAGTTGGGTTTCCTGTGGAAGCATTTCCTGCTATTGAGCATGCGCTATGAAGAGGAAAGCTGCAGGATCGCTTGAATCTCCGACAAGAGGAACAAAAATGCCTAAAATATCAGTGGAAAAGGAGAAAAAATATGACAGACAATTAAGGTTAGAAATCATGACGTTTAACTTGTATACTCATTGCCAAAATGTTTTGTGGTTGTACTCTCGCGTGCCGTGATTATGGCGTGTTTGGCCGGCTTTTCTTCTGGTGATCAAAGATGTCTTTTTAGGTCAAGAACTAGACTGACAGCAACAACAAAGGCCGATATTTAACTGGTTTAACGGGAATAATGTGCTTTTTGCTCCTTTTTTGCTAGCAAGTAATAACAGTTATTTATAGTACGTGTAGTATACATCACAGTTAGCATGCATACTCCATATAAGCTTAAGCTTACGTTATTTAAGTCTTAAAACCCATGTTTATGAGCTTTTTTATTTTCAGTAAGACTTAAGCTTAAGTGATTTAATTATGTTTCGCTTTTGTTAACTTTTTTGAAACATTAATTTCAATTGCTGATAACATGGAGTATGACATTTTGTCAACTCCATATATTGTTGTGACACATACACAGGAAAAAACATTAAGATTCCAAGGTTAGAAAACATTGGGATATCCATAGTTAACTGCAGTTAACTATAGTATATCACTGTTACATTAGTGGTGCAGTTGTTACAATTACCAACATTGTTATAATGGTCACATATTCCAATTGGAATGTGTGACCACTGGAAGTACTATATTTTAACATTCCAATATTGGCACTGAAGGTTGTTAGTAAGGCTCTTTACTGGGATTCCTGTAGTAGCATAGTTGTCATCCCCATTTACTCCTATGTGGCAAAATATTTAGGTAACCTGCAATCATTACCCATTAGCTGGTAATAGATCAAACCCTACTGGGCTTAATGTTTTCCCATTTCAGGTCGTGTGTCATTCCCTTGAGAAAAAATTCTTATTGTAAGGTTTATCCATATTAATGTATCTCCTCAATTGTTACTGAGAAACAAATGATGCTCAAGGGAATGACATGTAGCCTGAAATGGGAAAACATTACATGAAAGTGAATTTGGTCTGTACTTCAGTGCAGCGATATACCTGTGGCAGATGCTGTCAATCAGTGTTTATATCATTTAATGGTATGTATTGCAAATGATATCCTTGTAACATTATGATTTTCATTTATTATAGGCTTTGGGGAGATCATGGACAAGTAGCTCTAGAAAAGGCAAAAATTTGCCTCATAAATGCTTCTGCAACTGGAACAGAGATATTAAAAAACTTGATTTTACCAGGTACATCAGCAATTCATTCACTGACCAAACCTTCCTTATGGACTTGGCTCGCATCTTACATTAATTTGTCATTATCTTTAAGGGATTGGGTCATTCACTATTGTTGATGGCAATAAAGTGTCAGGAGAAGATATTGGTAACAAGTAAGCATATATTATATGACCTTGACAAAGATGTCAAAGAACAGATTGGAAGAACATGTCTCTTTCAACTTTATTGAACATTTCATTTGTATACATGTATGCTATCAAAGCCTGGAGGAAATTGGATGTCAACAGGAAAGTATAAGAACAGACCTTTAGTTCCATGACAGTGGATAAAGGTCCTATATCCCAGAAACAGTAATAATCGTCAAACATCCTTGTTTTCTACCATTAACCATCTTTACTTCTGTTTCAGTTTTTTCTTGGAAAAAGACAGTTTAGGAAAGGTATTGTCATTAATATACACATTATACTCTCTAGATACAACTATAGATTGCATATAAGCTAGAGAAAGTATTCTGAGGATATAAACACACATCCACAACATTGAGAGGCAACACATAGTAGCAGTCACACCAACCCTTTTCCTCATTCTAATATGATTCTGATTATTATGTTACTTATTAAATTGTTTTAATTCTTTTTATTGTCACAGTCCAGAGCAGAGTGTGCTACTGAATTTCTTTTAGAATTAAATTCTGATGTTTCTGGAGACTTTATAGAAGAGGTAATTAGGAGTTCATTCCTGTGCTATGTACATGTATATTAATTTGTTTATAATTTATACAGTGAAATGCATATACACCCATGTGCACCTGTAATAATAAGATACATGACGGGTGATAGATTAACTGAATTTCAGTTTAATCATAGTATGATATGCTGTAAAAGTGTAATGGCTTCCTATTTGCTTTTGTGTACATGTAAATCATGCAGTTGGTAATTGTAGTTGCTTTAAAGATTCATTTAGAGTACAGCTTTATTGTTATTCAATGTTCTGTTCATTCTTTTCAGACCCCAGAAAGACTTTTTGAAAATAATAAAGAATTCTTCAAATCATTTGCTGTGGTTATAGCAACACAACTCCATAAGAGGTATTAAACTATGAAATATCTGCTGTTCCTTGTCACAGTACAGTCCGTTTTTAATTTGTGGGGGTTTTGTTGGTTATGAGGTTTTTCTAATTTTGGCTTTATTTCCTATCATTCCTGATAGTGTTCTCTTAAAGCTTGCTGATATTCTTTGGACATACAATGTCCCTCTGTTAGTGTGTAGATCATATGGATTTATTGGTTACATGAGGCTGGTTGTTCAAGAACACACAGGTAAGGTTTTTATATGAAATATATTTGAACAGTTTGAAGAATTTGATAGCTGACTCTTGACACCACTCATTAAGCAGTGTCAAACTAAACTTGTACACAAAGAAAATACAAGTGACAAGTGGATATTTCATGGTATGTCAGGAGAAAGCACTGTATAAATGTACAATCATTTAACGTTTTACCATTTTCTGATGATGGACACGTAGTCCGAAAGCTCGATTTTAAAAAATTTTTTATTCTTTTCGCTGGAGAAACATAATAAATACAAATTGAGGGCAACCATGAACAAAGTCAGTTCAAAAAAACTTTGAAACAGTGCTATGTTTTTCCAGCTTAGCTTGCACGTATTAATAAAGTATAATAATTGTAATATTAATTTCTTTTTGAATTGTAGTCATAGAGTCCCACCCAGACAATGCTCTTGAGGATCTTCGCCTTGACAGACCATTCAGTAGTTTGAAGGAATATGTTGATAAACTTGACTTTGATGCAATGAGCAAAGAGGTAAAGTACCAGCACATACATGTATTTATCATTTAGTGCATTGTATTGCTGCCCTGTAGATCGAAATTGCTCATTAAAGGATGGGGGTTATTGCAAAGGGGAAAAATCACCCCAAACACCCTCACCCTCAATCTTCCACTGAAATGATAGTTGGGTACAATTCATGTTATGCAAAAAAACGAAAGGGGGAAAAATACATTTTGTGATGTGATCACTTTGGTAATAACATGTGATTTGTGTTTTTGATTATTTCAGGAGCATTCTCACATTCCCTACCTAGCAGTACTTCTAAAATATCTTACCAAGTGGAAATTGAAGGTAAGACCACTTCAGTATAAGAAGTGAGAAAAGGCTACTATAGTCAATCGTTTACTACCTATTATGGTAATGAAAATGTGGGAGTATCAGGGCACAAGTTGACAACATAAACTGAACAAATCACAGCATGTGAAATCACTTGTCTGTTTATCCAGTGGAAACAATTTGACATTTGCACCATGGCATTAGTTGATGTATCAGTGGCAGCACTTGCCTCACATTGATGCAACCTAGATATTATATCTGTAAGACAAGTCAGTCTTATAGATTGCTTTGTATACTGGTCACCCATTAAGATATGATTAAATTATTATTAATTGATAAGGTATCAGTTGATTTACTGAATACATAGAGCATTTGGGTGGAATGATGGAACAATCTAAATCTGCTGTTAATAAATCTGACTGGAATCTTGTATTTGTAAACTGTAATTATTCTTCTTACCTAATTTATCTATTATTTACTGCAATACTTCCAGCATAATAATCTGCCACCACAGAACTACAAAGAAAAAGATTTATTCAAGAAATTGATAAGACAGGGTGAGATGTACTTTATCTGTAAAAAATGTATGGATATAAAGATGAGTAGGAAACTAGTGCAAACCTCTGGGGATATGGCAAGAGAATAAACATCATACAACATTCTTTTTCATAGGAATACGTGTTAAAGAACATGGAATTCCAGAAGAGGAGGAGAATTTTGATGAGGCAATCAAAGCTGCTAACAAAGCATTGGTCCCAACAAAAGTGAGTTGACTCTTCCCACATCATTGAATTGCAAATTTATCCTTGGCATTCTGGGAGTTGTAGTCACCTCCCATGCAAAAATTAATATACAGTACTACAGGGTATGAACCAGGCCATGCCATTGCGCCATTCCCACTTTCAAAACTTATTTGTCCCCTTGAAAATTATGATAAGGGTCAGATTGTCCCCATTACAAAGAAAACAAATAAAAAATCTAATAAAGATTGTGTCCATTTTTACATGTTAAATCCATGAATTATTACAAATTTGGCGTTTTCTGATTATTGGTCAAGCAAGACTGGGGCGAGATGAAGGGAGTCTGGGATGAGTCACATGGTTTGCACAGCTATTTGAGTTTATTCAGCCATGTCGAAAAGGAAAAGAATATGTCCAATATCAAGTTTTTAAGGCAAAAATTTTGAAGATGAAGATAAGGAAGAAGATCAGGATCAGGAAGATAACAATGAAGATCAGGACCAAAAACGCTATGAGATGCAGAGTAACCCCTGAAAGGTTGAACTTTCTAATGACCATAAATATTGAAGGGCCACCTCTAAAAGAATTTGACTTCAGTGTTGCCTTCAAAGAGTGGACAAAAAAGAACAGAAAGATTGTTCCTGTGCATCACTAATCAATCAATAATCAATCATATTTGATGATGCATAACATGACAATTACACTATAACACTATTTTGTTTATTATTTTTATTATCGTTAAAGTATCTGTTAACTTTTCACAAGAAATATATTTTAATGCTAACAAATGCAAAAGCTAAACGGCATTTGTATGATCAATTAAAATGTTAATAATATTGTTATATAAATGTTGTACATGTCAAAGATTATTACTTTTAAAAATTTTGATACTTAACATTCTTGAAACTCTGTGTTGCTTTTTTTTTTTTTTTTTTTTTTTTGATAACACAGTGCATGGCCCCCTAAATTTTAATTTGTCCCTTTTTATAATTGTCTGAGGGTCAATCTGTCCCTTATGGCTTGGTTTCTGGCTCAAACCCTGGTACTAGCAGGATAACTAGTCTTTTTGATCCAGGGTCATGTCGATCCAGGGCTTTTGGAATCCCCTATATCTACAGTACTTTTGATCCACCTATCCACCTATTTCAAAAAATGTTGTCGGCAGTCAGTGATCTGAAATCTGAAATCTGAGGCCGAGAGGAATTGAGGGCATGAACTGTGAATTTGTATCTAAAATAAGTTTTAGTGTTATATTCAGTTTTATCTTTTAGTAGTTTGCAATCAGTAAATAGCTAAATACGACAGCACCTTTGAGTGATGACTTGCGCTGGCGAATTGTCTGGCTCAGATTTCAAATTTCAGATGCCGACCGAAAATGTTTTTTGAAATAGGTGTATTCGCATGGACATTTGATCCAATATCATAATCAAGGACTGTTTATGAGCGGTACATTTGTGGTGATAAGATTTTATAATACTTTAGTGTCAAACACTGATTCCTCTTTCAGATACCAGATGAAGTAGCCAAGATATTTAGAGAAGCTGAATGCTCAACAAAGGTAAAATCTCTGCCTTTTGAATTTATAATTCAAGGTCAAAAAATTTTTTTATTTGGTTACTTGATAGTAAAAGTAGATTTCATATGCCTGAGAGATGCCATGGTACACAGCATGTAATTGACCACTCCAAGGAACTAGTTAGCTGCAGATACAGGATTTTTGTAAGAGGGGTGACTTTCAAGACTTGCACACACATGCATTGGACCAGAAACCAACGGAAACGCAAAAGTGTGCAAAAAACATTCAACACAATAGTGGAATAGTTTGTTTTGTGTGTACAGTATTTGAACTTACATGTGATATTGTATCTAGAGTTCTTCATTCTGGATATTAGCAAGAGCTGTGAAGGAATTTGTTGAAAATGAAGGAGAAGGTGATCTGAAGACATTGTTGATTACATATGTACATATATTGTAGAGTGGATTTCATATGAGAGGAAAACATATGGTACTGACTTATTTGCAGCATGGTCAGTGCTGTAAGTGTGCCTTGCGACAACTGTGATGTTTTCTAGAGTTTTGACTTGCCTTGCTGTGCCTTGAACATGTCATGACCATGCTCATGCTGCAAGCTTAATTTCACAGTTGTACAAAATCTGCTCTGTGGTATGTAGTAACACTGAAATAGCTTTCCATTATTTTCATGTGAATCATCCAATAGAATGCATTGTTATGGCTACAATAAAGTACGGCACTGCTGTGCTATGGCTACAGATTTGCTGTAGTGTCTCCCACTCATAGGAAAACCCCTATGAATAATATCTTGCAGTAGTATCTCTTGTGATTGCATATGGCACAGTACTGCAGGGACCTCACAGAGGGTGGACTCTAGGAACTCCATTCCCCCCCTCCCCACCCTCAATATTTTTGTAATTGCAGTAACATATTTTTAAAATGTAGAACAACATCTGTCATCAAACTTTGTTCTGATGGCTCTCTCTCCCCCTCTCACAACTAACAGCTTAACTGAAACAGAAACATGTGTGTCACTGTTTAACAGGAGCTTTACCTTTACGTGGCTCAATACCTGACATGACAGCTGATTCCAAAAGTTACATTCACCTGCAAAACATGTAAGTTTCCTTCTGTTAGACCTTACTGTATTCAAGTTGTTTTCCTATTACTGATTTCCCATTTTTAGACATTTACAAAGCATGGCTATTGTCTTGTTAGATATCAGGAGCAAGCCAAGCGAGACATTGCCGCTGTTACCCAAAGAGTCCACAGTATATTGTCTTCAATAGGAAAGGTAGATTCAAACACAAGTATTATTTCATTGGTGATGCGTGCTCCACTGCCTCTTGACCCTGTTGCTCTGGGTTACATGGGTGGATTTAAGGGTGGGACCAAGTGCCCCCCTTTTATTTTAGGATGCATTTTTTTTACTTAAGTACTCTTTTCATGCCTGCAAAATTGGCTTGATCAGTTCTGATACCCCCTTATCACCCAATTCCTAGTTCTACCCCTGGTTTCAATATTGGGATGTCAGTAGAGTTGTTTGTTGCCTCTCCTGTGCTACAAGTGTTTTACTGCTGGTTCTCCAGTTTTCCTCCCTCCTCAAAATTCAATTTTTAAATTTCAATTCATTCATGGAAATAGACTTTCAGGTTTGTTAGAGTATTAAGTGGTACGCTTGTAAAATAAATGCTCATACACACGATGCGGCATTGCCTGCAACATTGCTTGCAACAGGGAAATCTCACTGTGTGTCCATCTGTGCAAAGATGATGTCGCAAAGGTAGAACTCATTTCTACTTCTGTGATGTCAAGGGCAACAGTTGCATGGGTGGACACAATGTGAATTCCACGTTGCAAGCAACGTTACGGGCAACGTTGCATCGAGTGTCTGAGCCTTGAGCGCTATTTTTCTTATTTTAATAGTTTATTTTATATCTCAAGTGCCCGGACACATGGTGCAACTGTTGTATTGCAACATTGCTGGTAACATGATTTTAGAGAGATGTCACACTTAGCAGCTTCTCTTGCAACAAAACAATTGTTCAAGAAAAAAGAACTAAACGTTTGAGTGTTCTGACCAGAGGTACACCAAAAAGTTTCATTTCGTTGGCTGCAATCATCACACCATCAGTAGCGACGTTGAGACATCCACACGATGAAGTTTGTTGCAGAGGGGGTCACGATGCAATTTTGTAGTTGTGTGCAACATCGTTTAGTGCAGTTGTACCGTGTATGCTATGCCTTTAGAAACACTATTGCAAGCCTTTAGAAACACTATTGACCTGTATTCACTATATAACATTATTATTATAGTATTTATAAGAAATTATTCTATTTTCAGTCAGCAGATAGTATACCAGAATCTGAAATAAAGATATTTTGTAAGTAAAACCTCTTCAAAGCACACTGTGTTACTTGCTGGAAGTGACATTACAGCTAATGAGGTGCACAAAAACATATGAAAAAAATAGTGTATATAATTGAAAATGCTTTACGGTTTTCACGCATTTGAAACGTTTAAACAACATGATGTTTCGATTGCAGACGTGTGAATATTTTCCAAAGCGTGAAAACTGTAAAGCATCTCTTGAATTTCATGAATACCTCACGCGAAAGCCTCAAATTTAGTAAAAATATTGTATATTATATGACAGGTAGAAATACTTCTTTCTTGCGAGTTATCAGATGTAGATCTTTAGCAGAAGAGTATAACCCATCTACGGCCAACACTACTGATATAGGTACAAAAATATTACTGATTGATAGGAAGAGCAATGATTTACTGTGAGTTGTGTACAAGCATCGGAATCTGGAATCCAGCACTTGGAATGCAAAATCCAGTGATAGGAATCCGAAATCCAGCGTCATTCCCGATTCCCTTACATGGCGCGTATCACATGCATTTACCAGCCTTTAGAAAGACCTTCAAGTACACTTCTTAGCTAATGCTGATAGTTTTTCTTTTTCTTCTTTTAGGCTCTAACCTGGAAGACCCTGATAGTGATGTAGTGTTCTATGTTCTCTTGAGGGCGGTTGATCAGTTTTACAGTCAATATCATAGATTCCCTGGTAAGTTAGTTCCATATCCATGGTAGTTTCTTGTATGGTCATGCAACAAATCTTCTAAATGATTCTTTAAGGAGAGTAATGGGAGTACGTGGCAGGTCATTAGCAGGCGAGAGCAGTCGGGGAGGGGGGGGGGGGTCAGACCCTTTAGCCTTCTGTTACTTATACATAGGGCGTGGCGTCTGACCCCCTCCCCTCCAGTGTTTTTCACCAAGGATACGTGCCTGCGTTGTCAAGTAGAGGACACACCTCCCACTTTAAGGACCACTCCGTGTCCTTTAATGTGAAGCCAGTCAAACAAAAAAATTATCTGTACAGTATCTCTAAGCTCATTTCGTTCTCCAGGTCATTTTGATGATCAAGTGGAAGCTGATGTTGTCAAACTTAGGGTATGTTGGTTCTATTACAGGGTGTACGGTACTCAATGAAATATCCCTTATTGTATTTTAGTTGGTTCGCTCCTTCCAACCAATCAGAACGGGCGTGTCGTTTTTCTCACGTGAGGTAAACAAGATTCGTCCAATCAGAATGGAGCACCAGATGGCACTGTATCTGTTTCCGTTTCCTTTATGTGGTTAGGGCTTTCGTGTTATTTAAGACCCGTTTACATACGGGTGATTTCTTCTGCGATAAGCACTGCGATTCTAGCTGCGACGCAAAATCGCGCGTGTAAACTACCGGCGATTGTAAGTTGATTGTTTTAAATTCGCGTCGTCGATGAATCGCTGTTGTTTCGAACATGTTCAAATTTAGTGCGATTTTGCGGCGATTCGCACTCAAAGCTCCTCTCATGTTTACACGCGCGATTTTTGGTTACCCTTTATTGCCCAGTGCAGCATTATGTTCTTAGTGTTTCCTTTTATATCCACTAATCATGAGTTTGTTTGTTTTCAGTCTTGTGTGAGTGCGCTTTTACAAGAATGGACGCTTACTACCAACATTAAATCTGAGTATATCCATGAAATGTAAGCACGCATTCTGTTCCTTGGCAAAATTATAACCATTGAAATGCTACCCTAAAATCACCTCGGGACGATAGAATAATGGTAGCGTTTCACGTGGATGTCAATCAAATCATGATGGATAGTTTCACATGTTTGACCAATCACGGAAGACTAATTTCATTGACAGCCATTTAAGGTTAATGCGGTGTTGTCTGAAACTTTAGGGTCGCACTTCAACAATAACGGATATGGTGTACAAACCTCTAGTTCTGTTTCTAATAGATTATACCAAATATTCAACCATTTACCCATCTTTATCTTCATTCATTCGTTTATTTTTTATTGTTTCACATTTTGCCTCTTTCAGTTTTGTAATTACTGGTTGCAATTTTTTTTTAAACTTTCAAATTTCTATTTCGTTTCGGTCTTTTCCCCTAGGTGTAGGTACGGTGCATCTGAAATTCATCCCGTGGCTGCCTTCATTGGAGGTAAGTTATCTTCTAAACATAATCTCTATGCAGTCATTTCTAAAAAGGTTGAAGGGGCAAACGGCGATTGGCAATCGGTGATGGGCGATTGGTGAGGTAAAATGAGAAAATTCACAACATGAACAAGCCATAACACTCGCCATCTAAGGTCTTTGCTCAGTGGTGCAGGCATTGTTTAAGTATGAATATGAAGAAATTCTTATTTTCCCACAGTTCCTTTTGGTCGTGCAATCGCCAATCACCGATGGCCAATCACCGATCGCCATTCGCGGTTCGCCCCGTCAACCTTTTTGAAATAGCTGTATACAAACTGGGTGAGGACGACAGTACAGACTCGAAATAAGAGCATACAAAATGCGAGTGACTTTTGCCTGGTCTATGAATGTGGTCCCGTGCAAAATTTAAGGGTTTCCCTTTTTGAACGAGCATAAAACACGTGGTTCGAAGGTTGCCACGGTAGATCGCTTTTGAGTGCGCGAAAAACTAAAATAAAGCGTTTGTTTTGAATGCTCCTTGCTGGTGGAGGAAAAAAAGTACATTGGTCATGTTGTTCGTTTACTTGTCTGACTGTATTCGTTGGTCTGGGACAACCGGCCTTGTGTACATGCCATGTCTGGTTACGTCGTTTAGAGAGATGAATATATAGCCCACTTTCGATATATGGGTGACTGATTACACACAAAAACCGAATCGAGGCTCCGGGGAAATAATTGTAAGATCGAGCATGTTATGTTTCTTCAAGCAACATAACATGCTCAAGAAACAGAAACCATACTCAATCTAATCATTTACCAAGCAAATAACATCGAAATAATCGTAATTATTCTTTTGTTTCCCCGGAGCCTCGACTCAGATCTTATTGTGTGCGATCAATCAACCATATATCAAAAGTGGGCTATCGTATGTATGGTTTCGTATTCCAGGTGCAGGAGCTCAGGAAGTAGTGAAGCTTATCACACGCCAATTTGTTCCTTTCAATAATACATTTATTTACAATGGAATGACAGGTTCATCTAAAACGTTACAACTCTAATCAACAAAAGCTGACAGAAAAAGCTTGGGATCGGATTTTCCTTCGTGGTTTACTACAAAACCCCGGAAAACAAATAACACTTACACCTACAGTCCAAATCTGCCTATTGAATCGTAGCGCAAGGGAGTTGGAAGTTCGATAGCCCACTTTGGAATTCTCCAAAGGCTGCATGAAGGCGGGGCATCGTGCGAAATCACGCTTGGTGACGTAGAAAGACTGAAATTTCTTTGACTCTTCTGTTGCTTAAATGTACATTTTTACAAACAAGTCAGAGAAAAGAGTGACAATAGAACAAGTCAATCGTTTCATGCCACCAAGCGTGATTTCGCACGAAGCCTCGCTTTCATAGATCTTTTTTTTCGAGAACTCGGAATTGGGCTATTGTTTAGGTGTAAATAAACTAGTTGGACTCCGTCAGAAACAACAACAAAACTAAAACCCCGGTAAAAAAGGGACAGCACGGGAAATCTAAGTTTTTTGATATATACAAAAAACACTGTAGTATAAACTTGAGGCTTTCGTGTGAGGTATTCATAAAATATTTAAAAAAGCTTTACGGTTTACGTGAAAACGGTAAAGTGTTTTTCCTGTTTCAAGAAACAAGCTAGTCGGACAGTGATATATGAATAAGCAAAATCCCTCAAATATTTCTCTACGAGTCAGTGTGCTAACACTAATAGACCTGTAGTAGTATAGCCAATCAGAGGGCAGGATTTGTGTTTTATACTATTAGATGCTAATAGGCCATTGGGTTATAGGTAACTTACTGTACTACGAAGACCAGAATGCATTGAGTGGCTTCTGTTGTTAGGCAAATTTTACCAATAGTTCAGTAAAATCTCTCTAAGCCTTGTCTGTTATTCCAAATAACTGTTGTATAATCTGTGAACAAAACTTTTATATTATACACAAATTTATTTTCTGGGTGGTGGTGTTTGCACAAATCTTCGTGTTCCGAGTCTTGATGTCAGTCTAGTGCCTCATAACACTTGCAACGTTAACTGTTAGGTCATGCAAGTTTAGAGGGACTAGTCATAGCCTAGCCAGGGGCAATGTGGTATAGGGCAGTCAGCCAGGGGCAATGTACATGGTTTGTACAACCTTGAAAAGTCCTTGAATATTGGGAAAAAGTTCTAAAGAAAATAGAAATAGTCCTTGCATTTTATGGATTTGACAAATTTCACAATTATTCTAACAAAGGTTTTATAGAGAACTTTAGTTTTCAGTTTTTGGGGTCAGTTTTCATTCTTAAATCCAATGACGCTGATAACCTCATTTTCATGTTGCAAAAACAATGCAGGGTGGGCCAAGCATGTGCTTCGGTTATCTTTGGTTCTTGCGCATTAGCGATCACTTAGGCCCATCGTCAAACGTCGAACTTTACATGAACCGAACCTAATGATTATCGATTGTTTTCAATGAGTTCGGCCCATGTGAAGTTCGACGTTTGATCTGGACCTTAATCGATCTTTACAGCTTAAACAAGCTCTAGAAGCGGGATTGCTGACATGTAATGGTAACACAAAATTGAACAGAAACACTACTTACAGGCATCCCAGACATATATCCTATATTTCCTATAATTTGTATAGGATCCTATAAAGAGCCTATATTTTAAGAAAACCTCATATTTCCTATAAATTGTTATTGGAATGTTAATGTTGTGCACTTTCTAGCAAATTTGTGGTTTGTTAAATAGACAAGAGTAAAGAGTCAGTTTTTTCAGATTAATGATATGGTCTGAGCTTCCCAGTTGTGTTATGTACCATCAGCGGCTTCCCCAAGGGCTCAAATCCCAGGGCTAACCAGGGTGTAAAAGGTCAGAAATATATCCTCCACCTCTACTTCCCAACCATAAAAGAAAGTCAAGATTTTCCTGACCCCAGTGGCAATGTTTGCATCCAATTTCCTTGTATTCTCCTACCTATCTCCGTGGTTAGCTTGGTGGTTGACCCTTTGGGGAAGCCGCTGATAGGTGCATTACACTGTAAGAAACTGTTTTGATTTTAAAAAAATTAAAAAGTTTGAATGGTGTTATCACTGGAAATGCTCTTTCAATACATATTACTTACTGTGTCAGTGTTCCTACAAAGTACCTATATTTTAGGAAAAATCCTATAATTTCCTGTATAAAGGTCTAACACAGCTTATATTTCCCATCAAATTTGTCCAAAAAGTGGCTGGGATGCCTGTACTTAAGATGGAGATAATCTATGTTGCTGTCCTTGAAAATTTAACATATGCCTTTGAAAATTCCTTAATTTTTTTCTCGACAAACTTGTACGTCGACGGCGGTTTAGAATGCCGTCATGTACTTTTGTATCACATGCAAATTAAAAATTCCACGCGAGGAAATTAAATACTTAATGACTTTATAGTCCCGTTTCACGTTCCATAAAACCGCTGTTTTTACTGACCGCAGACTCATTTGTACAGTGTTAGACTCGATTATAGGTAAGTTATTCGTAGATGCAAGTGAAAGTCCTTGGAATTTAAAAGTGTTTGTATTAAGTTGTACATTCTTCGTATTGCCGTTGGTATTTATGAGTTATTTGTGCTTAAACGAGGCTAAGCCTGTACAAATGAATAGACCACTTTCGATATATGGTTGAGTGGTAATTATGGAATGCGAAACAGAACTATTGCCGTATAAACCTCTTTTCACTTGAACGACATTTTTGGGAACGACTGTAAGTAAGAAAAGCCATGGCCCTAGTTTCGTCCCCTGGGGGAGCTAGTGAACTAAATCTCTACAGGGTTAGCCTCATTTCAGTGTCAAAATATTCATAAATACCAAAGATAAAATGAATGATAAACAACTATAACAATACAAACACTTTGAAATTCCACGGGCCTTCACTGAAACATGAATAATCTGCACAAAAACGATCGAGGCTAATACTGTATAACAGAGAACTCAGTCGAAACTGGATTATGCGAACTTGACATGTAAAGCATGCCATTGAAGGTGCGAGGTAAAAATTTGAATAATCCTTTGAAACGACCTTGCAGCCTCGACTTAATGCTTTGACCAGTGCAGAAAGCGACACGAAAGATGGAATACTCTGTGATGTGTCCCATAACAAAGAATGGTGAAACTCTGCGCGCTCCGTTGGCCGGCCACTTGGACAGACGAAATTTAAATGATTAATTAAACTACGGTTAAATGAGAGCTTTAACACAGCGTGGATGGATGACTGACATTGTACCATGTCTCTGGCTGCATATAATATATTTAATAACGCTTGATGAAGCCATAGTTAAAATAATATGATTGAATAAGTTGGACCTTGGTGCTTTGTTTTCAGCGTGGTGTAGTATGATCGATAGTTCATTTTTGACATGTTCTGTCTGTTTTGTCAATAAGTAGTTCTACGATTTAGAATCCCTTAGCCATCTTTGTTTCGCTGCATTATGCAATTTTTTTCTTTTCAAAGTGTTTCAGTACAGTATACATTTAGTGCTTATACCAGTATAGACTGCGTCGGTGTACACCTATATTTCAAAAAAGGTTGTCGGTCGGAGATCTGAAATCTAAGACCGAGATTAACAGAGGGCACGAGCTGTGAATAAATAAAGTTTTATCTTTTAGTAGTTTGCGATCAATATATAAGGTAGCTAAATACGACACCACCTTTGAGCGATGACCTGCGCTGGCGCAGATTTCAGAACGCCGACCGACAACCTTTTTTGAAATAGGTGCATACATATAACAAATGGATATAATAAATGAATGTTAAAACCATGCAGAAAAACATATTTAACTTCACAATTTGCTACACAAAATATAGCAATGCAGGACCGTTTAACCGTGTTTCTTGACAAGCTAAAAGTGGGGGATCAAGGTACGCGCGATTGTTTTTGTGATTTTGTGATTGTTTTGTTTTAAAGCTTTTCATCAATAATCTTTAAAACTTTGAACACCATGATTAAGGCACAGTTCTAAACAATGCTATTGCCTGTGTACAAGCTAGAAGTGCACCATGATTCTGTACATTCACTCGCTGTGCAGTGCTTTCATCCCGATCAAAGTCGCGGGTTCTGTACTTCTGGTCCCCATGATAACAGCAGATGGGAACTCAGGCGTGACATTTCGTTGGCATTTTAGACAGAAATTCAGAACTTTACACTTGCAAATGACTTTAGCCAATTCTGATCGAAATTCCTTCATCCTGAATGTATAGATGATGAAATTTGCAAACGAATTAGAGTAAATAAGAAACTGTGCTATTGCGTAATACTGCCTTGGGAATAGAGATGGTAAGCATTCTGGACAAACAACCTGTGCAACGAAAATAACGAAATTGGGGACCCAAGTGGCTAGAGAAACAAATGTGACGAGTATCATCGTGGTGGTGAGTTTCTTGTTGTACCGGTTGCCATGCGCCGGGTTGGGCTGAATCTCCTTTTTACAGCAGGTAATCTTCAACCAGATGCAAAAATAGGACAGTGCAATACCTGCCAAACACGAAAGCCCAAGAATCATCATCAAATAACCCATGGTAAGCTGCATGGTTTCGTCATTTGGAAAACCAACGCTGTAAAGAATGGTTGCGCTTGGGATTAGTAGAGACAACAGCCACACATCACCGATCCAGAACTTGTAAGTTCGTGCTTTCATACGACGTTGTTTGAATGGCCAGAAGATGGCGTAGAACCGTTCTACAGCTATTGCGGTGAGAGAGTAGATAGAGGCACACCCAGCAAATACGTCAAACCAAAGCTGTATGATCTCTTGAAATGTCAGTTCTTTTTCAGTATTGATACCGCTTATTGACTTTACAGCCAAGGCTACTGTAACTCCACTCAACAAGTCAGCAACCGTCAGTGATATAAGAAAGTAAGTGGACTTCTTGGATAAGAAGCTCGGTTGAAGGAACACAATTAGAGCTAAAGTGTTGCAAACTAGTATCAGAAAACCTTCCAGGGAAAATAAAGTTGACCATACAACGCGCTCTATCAATGTGCGGTTGTAGAACAGGGAAGAACTCGAAGAAACTCTCGTGAAATTCATTCGTTGCCTTCTTTTCTTCACTTGATAAACTTCTGGTTACCCGCGCTTAGTTGTTTCTGTAAGACTTCTTAAATAGTTTGTGGCTGATGAAAGGGTGCTGTCCTACGTTTAAAAACATTATGGAGGTCTCCTTGATGAAATATCAAACGCCTACAGCGCCTCTAATCAACGCGCTTTAATTCCGGGCCAGAGGCTTTGATTAATTCTTCGTCGATTTTGTTTATAGTTGGGTTCTTTAATGAACTTTATATTATGTCTATGTAAACTAAACAGAACATCTGCACAATTCGTCAAAATATTCATATATAATATTGCTTTTTCGTCAAAATTTTGTCTAGCATTGTAAACTGATCAGTGATGTCCAGAAAAAAGGCGTAAATATTCAAACCTTATTTTATTTATTCATTCAAAAGCTTCCACTTACGCTAACGACACAACAGAAAAAGAAAGTAAAGGATGAAGAAAAACTCAACACACACAGTCAGGCTACGTGAGAGGCAACTCACGCGATTCATGGGTCCCAACAAGGTTAGCTGCCCGAAAAAAGGGCTAAGTTGAAATCGCAATCTCACAAAGTTCAAAAATAATATCTACTCCCCATTTTTCAGGGATTCGACTCGCGTTTATCGCGTGAAAATGTTTGCTGTCTCCGGAGATTGTCAATGGATCCCGATACTGATCGAGAGTTGTCGTGGCAATTTTGCCAGTTTTTATACTTTACTTTCATGAACAAGACTTGTTCTAGAGTGCGCGCCATCCGTGAAACAAATCCAAAAAAAAAAAAAAAAAAAAAAAAAAAAAGTTATGTAACAATTTATTTTGTAACAAATAGTTATATATTGGTCAGGTTTGAGAAACGCTTGAATGATAACGTGCTGTCACTTTATTCATGATCAAACAGAAATATATAATGTGAAAAGTTTCTCAATTGCATCAGCGTGCTCTCTCTCTCTCTCTCTCTCTCTTTCCTTTAGATTTTTCATACTCAAATAGATAACTCAAAACTGTCTGATATATTTGATGAATAACAGGAATCATAACTGAACGTTTTTAATCTTGGGTGAGAAAATTGAGAATTAATATCAGAAGAGCATGCAGGTGCTTAGATTCAAAATTAATTAATTGATCGACTTGTAAAAAATTGAATGAGATTTCTTGTTTTTGTTTTCTTCAGGTAATATTTTCTTCCAAATACATTTTCTTCCAAAAAAGAACGAAAAAAAAAAAAGAAAAAAAAAAAAATACAGACAGAGAAATAACATTAAAAGAATTTTTTAGCGATGTTGAAATTCAAAAGATACTAGAGTCGACAGTAGACTAGAGTGCACGCTATGTGTGTGAAATAATTACTATAAACAATTTAGAGCGTAGTGTTTTAGCAAGAGACCATGGTCTCTCTTGGTTTGAGTTATCTACTACTTGTTGACTACTAAGAATTTGCTCATGCGTCGCTAGAGGTATGTGCTTTTTTCTCACCTATCTGCCTGAATGATATCTACTAAAATAGCTGTCCAGGCTTTTTAATGGGGTTTTTCAATTTTTGCTCTATCCTACATAAGTGAATAAATTTATTAAAAAGCCCCGGACAGCGCTGAAACTGTGCCAGCGGATTTATGAGGGTACAAACTATGACTCGAAGTTTTAGCGCAGTTTATTCAGAGAAACGATTTATTTTAAATTTCTATCGCCAGTACCATACATTCTCTTATAAGTCTTTGCTCAGCTTGATTTTCTGCCTGTGACTGTAACTACATGAAGTACCTACCCACACGATGCAGACGTCCGCTGGCTCAGTGTAACGCTGACTCTAGTTCTGCCACATAACCAAATAAACCAAAAAATGTGTGAAAATAGTTAACAAGGAATGGCATCTTTAGAGAGCAAATATTTCACTAAAAACACTACAAATGGAACAGTTAATAGAACCATGTCTTATCTCAAAGATTCAAATACAAAAAGTACAGTAATTGCTATAGATAGTGAAGAATTGCCAAGAAAATCTG
Source organism: Stichodactyla helianthus (assembly GCA_015163945.2). Taxonomy (NCBI): domain Eukaryota; kingdom Metazoa; phylum Cnidaria; class Anthozoa; order Actiniaria; family Stichodactylidae; genus Stichodactyla; species Stichodactyla helianthus. The sequence continues at coordinate 7,479 of WUAP02146011.1, read as the reverse complement.
GTGATGTTAATGTTCAAGTGCAGGACAAGGTTTATGTGTTTGGAATCCCGTTACATGATTTATCCAGACCTTTACAAATGGCTGTATGTTGTGGTGGAGTCTTAGTATTTTATCTAATTTATGGGTATGTACAAGTAAGTATTGAATAATTGTGGTTCATTGGCACATTGGGCTTATCATCATAAGCGTATCATAGCTTTTATAACTTTTTCTCTCTAAACGGGAAAGATTGTTGCTAAGCTTAACTTAACTTATAAGTTTCATCGCAGAGAATACATTCCTGGCCATTGAAATATCAAAGAAGAAATTAAACTCCTTTGTCTATTGTTTTTACCTGTTTCATTGGCAGCCAGCTTGCCATAGAGCTATAAATGTAGAGTAGATAAGCTTATGTATCAAAGAATAGTGCCTCTTAAATTCTTCCTACCTCCCCAGTCACTAATGATATAAATTTATTGATTGTTACTGTGCAATGGGTGCTACTCACTATAGCCACCCAATGTATTTTTTCACAGGTTAGCCAATCAGATAGCAGTAATTTTTTTTCACAAACACAAATAGTAGTTCCATCATGATGGTGGGAGTTTACATGCAAATGTAGCTGCCAGATTAATTCTTCCCATCTGATTGGCTAACTTCAACTTATAAATAAAAAATACATGGGGTGGAACTGCAGAGTAAGTTAAGCATACTGTCTATTTATGCAGGAATGGATATTCAGAATTGAAGGGTTCAAGCCGTATGGATGGTACCTGACTCTAGTTCAGTTTGGTTTTTATTCTTTATTTGGAACATTACAAAAACAATTCCAGGGAGATAAAACTAGAAAGTAAGTAATAGGATGTTTGCATTATGGCATCATTTGACCACTACTACCAGAATGCTTCGTGTATTTTCTTTCATATTCAAATTTGTATTTCCTTATGAGAATAGTTAGACAATTGGTGCTAATCAACTCCACAAAAGAAAGTGTGCAAGGGATTCTGGTAGTAGAGGTTCATGACGCAATGAAGCAAATGTCCTATTCATGACATCATAAAGGTGGCACGAAAATTTCAAATTTTGATTGAAGATATCACTTATAAATGGGACTGTCTGAAACAGCTCAAAACTAATAAGATACTAAAAATAATTAAAAAATGAGGCTTAATATAATTCTTTGAAGATTAAAAATATATCAACCATTTTATCTCTAAAAATTGGGAGCCTGGAGAGTATCCACAGTCTCCCTCACAGCTTTTTGTATTGTCACACAATGCTCACTCCACAACAAACATTTTTTTGGGATAGAGCATTGTGTGACTACACAATATCAGCTGCAAGGGAAACTAGAGTATCCATAGGGAAGAAAAATATAGTTCTTAGGTACATGTACATTCTAGAACATTTCATTGAAACTTTTAGAACTGTACAAATCAGTATGTTGTACATATTCAATTAAATTATACATTATTTCTTGCAAATAGAATTCCATTGAAGACATATGCAGGCTTAGCCTTTTTGACTGTTGCTACAATGGGTCTGTCTAACACCTCTCTAGGTTACCTGAACTACCCAACACAGGTATAAACCAATGTCAGTATCTCCCTTGATTTGAGGGTTTTTCTCTTGGCTTTCTGGTTTTCCTCCCTCTGCAAAACCCAACACTCTGAATAAAAAGCCTTTTTTATAGTGGGATACTATTTAGTGTATGCTAGTTTTAAAATTGGCCTACTTTCATTCACATGCACGACCACCACCACATTTACTATTGTAGTAGATACACACAATATTCAAATCACGTTGATTTTAATTTTACTTATGGAGGGAGGGAAACTGGAGAACCCAGAGAAAAACACTCAACTCACATATTAAACACAGGCAGGGTTCGAACCACAGAACCCAAAATGTGAGCTTCAACACATTGGTGACAGGCTTAAGAATTTGCAGCAAACACCCATAAATTCTAATTTAAACTAGAGATTGCTTCAGTGTTCAATAAAATTGATATGGCTTGTCTTGAATGATAAACAGTTAAATACAAGTACTACTGGTACTATCCTAGTAATATATTTACTTGTATACTACTGGTGCTCTATATTTTTACAGGTTATTTTTAAAAGTTGTAAACTTATTCCAGTTATGATTGGAGGAATTCTTATACAAGGTAAGAGTATGAATTTAGGGTCAACATATTCATATCTGTTACAGTAACATACAGTAATTTAATAATAACTCTCACCAGATTGACCTGGAAAGAAACAGGTATGAGATGGTACAACTATAGCAGTGCATACTGCTGAGCACTCTGCTATATAATAAGCTACCCATTTCATTATTTTTCTCCCTTTTTGTGAATCAGAATAGAAAAGAAACATTGTTGTCCCACTTCTTTCCCTGCGGCAGTGACTGCATGCATGTTTCCTGGAGTCCTTACCTCCCTGGGCTGGCCTTTTCACTTCCTGAGTACTTGTCCCATTCAGGATTTAGGACCCCTTGTGGAAATCATTTATCTGAAAAAGAAAGATTTAGGATGTGATGGTACTAGCTCTGTCTGTTTGGTGTGTCTGCAATTAAATATGTTCACTGAATGAAAGTAAATGTTTGTTGGTAACTGCCACGGTATTTCAATGAAAATATATCTGATGACAGTGTTTTAATTATTGTATTTTCAGGGAAAAAATACCATCTAATAGATTTTTTAGCTTGTTTGTGTATGAGTATAGGTCTCATACTGTTTACACTAGCTGACAGTAAAGTACAACCTGATTATAACAATACAGGTAAAAATTTATTCAAATTTCAAATGTAATTCAAAGAATTCAATTCCATGCTGTTGTTAGATTCAAATGGTTTTAAAATCCTTGAAGGAAGACCTTTTAGTGCTCATGATAAATGGTTAATGAAGCAACATATTACGGGTTAATAATAGTCCAACCAGTAACTAATAATTAATTACTCTCATAACTGTTTTAATTGCTTTAAATTCAGAAACGATTGGGAAAAAATATATTGGTGTGGGCAGTACGTAGACTTTTGAATTTTAAAATGATTTTTTTCAATTTCCCAGAATTAAATGTATTCAAAAGAATAAATCTTTCTTTTAACAGGTATAATATTAATATCGTTGGCACTGTGTGCTGATGCAGTTATTGGTAATGTTCAAGAGAAGGCCATGAAGTTTTACAAAAGTAGCAATTCAGAAATGGTATGCTTAAAACCCATTATTGACTTCAATCTTCAGCTTGTTGCTGATTTACAAGATGCATGTCTTTTAAGAAATTGACTGTACCCATGAATGTTCAATTATGTTGAACTAAATCTAATTTCTTTTATTTTAAGGTGTTATATTCTTATGGCATTGGTTTTTTATATATCTTTTTTGGACTTTTTGTTACTGGAGAACTCTGGGATGCAGTCTCATTTTCATCACAGGTACACAAATGGGCCATCCACAGTGTGCAATGAAATCATTTTACTGGTGCCTCCAGAATGCTTTGAAATTTTTCTTTCCTATTCCATTTTTATATCCTATTTTAAGAATAATGAAATAATTGGTGCTAAACAATTAATGAAATAAACAGAGCAAGGTTACTTATTCCAGGCCATGGTAGTACAAGGCAATTAGACCAAAACAGCCTATAATAGTGATACTCGACAGTTTAATGATTTATTTTAAAGGAAGAAACATTAATAACATCTTTATATGAACAATGAAATGCTGTTCTGCTACATGCACATACATGTATGGTCTAACTTTGGCAAAAACACCACCATGATATAAGGCATGATACACAGTTACCAAAGGTAGACTGCAATGCACCATGTTTGCTGTCTCTGAAAAGGTACATTACGCATGCATAATCTAATGCTTTTAGTTTTTCTTTATACAGAAACCCACACAAATCTATGGTTTGGCATTTCTTTTCTCAATTAGTGGATATTTAGGAATCTCATTTGTTTTAATGCTTGTTAGGATATTTGGGGCTTTGACAGCTGTTACAAGTAAGAATATGCATTGATGCTTAAAAGTTTATTAATTTTTTGATTCCATTAATAAATATGAATGGATGGGAGGAATACTTAACATCTGACTGTACTATTATTTAATGTTTAATTTCCAGTTACAACTTTTCGTAAAGCAGTTACAATGGTACTGTCATTCATATTCTTTTCAAAACCTTTTACAATACAGTAAGTATAAACTTTTTTCTAACATCCTGGACATTTAAATTCTACCTGATTAGCTCAATTTGTAGAGCATCAGTCTGTTGTGTAGGTCACAGGTTCAAGCCCTGCCCTGCCCAATACTCAGGGTCATAAAATAAGTGAGGATGAGGTGCTTCCTTTGTAATAACATCTACAAATGGTTAGACATTCACATGGCTCAAATGATAACCTTAATGGTGGTCTTGTCCCCTTTCAACTTAAGAGACATTAAAGAGTGCCACAGGTTTCTCAGCTTACAGCTGTTATGTGCTACTCTCTATAAAATAAAGTTGCCCAGCACAGCAGTGTAGATCCACAGTTAAATGATTTGAAAGCCATACAAAATTCACTCACACAACTTAACTGAATTTTTGAATGATTTCGTGAAGTCTAGCCCCTAATTTTTTTACTTTGCAGATATGTATGGTCAGGTTTTATAGTATTTATTGGAATATTTCTGAATGTATACAGTAAGAATCAAGTAAAGATGAATGATACTTTTCACTCTTACATGAGAATGCTGACAACTATGTCTTCATACAGACAACAAAGGGTTGTAAAACCAACCACTCCTGATATTGCAAATGTTTAAATTTTGCAACTCCATCTACTGTACTGCTATATTTTCCAGTATTTTTTTTACAGTGTGATTACTACAACTGGGGCCACCTTAGCTAGAGTTTGTTAGCCAACTAGGAATAGTAAAATCTCATTGGCTAATCTTATTGATTACATTGGAATCTTTTGTTTACAGGCTCAGCCTGTAATTGGCTGACAGACTCTAGGGTGCCCTGGTTATAGTAGTCACATTGTAAGATGTGGGTAAAAATAACCTAAAATAAATATTTTATATAGGCCTTGTTGCTCAAAAAATTATCTACATTTAAGAACTGAGTTTGAGTTGCATTTCAAACATGTTATTTCACTGTGTAGTGAAGACAGCTGTAAGTATTTCATTGATAATTTTATGATACATTAGTTTTCAACTAACGTGTACTTTTTGACCAGCCAACAGTGGGTCAATTGTTGCCTATAATTTGTCAGAGACTTATTATGTTAAACTAAAGTTTGTTAGATGTCCTAAATTAATTTGAAATGTACATACTACACTACCTACCTATTTAAACCTGCATATTTTTTAATGATGTGTCATGAAACTGTATTATTAACTTCAAAAACTCGTTATCATTCTAAATAAATATGTATACTCTCACTGTAGAATTTTTTATGCTGAAGTTATTGCTAGAGCAGCACCATGTGATGCATCCGAACCCTCTTTTATCACTAATGGTAACCCCCAAACTTTCTCAGTCTGTTTTTGAAGGATGATATTTTTTGTTAATGCATTTCCTGTGCCCACAATTCTCTGTATTCCACATGAAATCAACCACTCCTTTGGCATCAGACTTTGTAAATTACTGATAATCCCATTGCAAAGAGATGCTGTAATGTCACCCAAGGAGATATTACTCTCGCTTATATGAGAGATGCTTCCTGTTAAGTTGGCATCATGCCTTTCTCCCCATAGTGTAGGTCGTATCTCTAAAGTAGTGCTAGTCTTTACTAAGCCACATTTCAGTAGTTTTTCATAAAGTAGTTCTTTGTTAGGCATTCCAGATATTCCCAGTTCTTTCATCCAGTTCTGAAGTGTTACAACAAATGTTGCTAGTGCATTTCCTCCTTGTAAAATAAATACCATAAAAGAAATCAATATTAAAACTCTGTTTTTAATTCTTGGTAATCACATATATCATTATATAGTTAAGCATAATTTATTTGAAGTAGTTTCTCTGTGGCCTGTATTTGACAAGAGAATGGCACAGTGTCAGCAAATGATCCAAAACTCAAGTGCAGCCATGAGCACAGTATGTGAGTGGTTTTACAGCAAATTTTAAAGGATAAAATTTTAATTGCTACTCTGTGATCCATACAAGAAAAAGTTGTTTTCTAAAACAGTCTCCCGAATTGCAAAATTTAAATGTGAATTTTTCCAGTATAAATTTGTGCATGGCTGCTAAAACAAGTGGATGTCATCATTCACATTAAAAAAATCTAAACTGTGGTGCATATTTCTTTATCCAAAAAGAATTAAAGTAGTAATTTACCTGTCAAGGAAGCTCCAACAGCAACTACTTTGTCATTAAAAAATGGCCAAAATTGAATGCTTGGCAAAACATCTTTTTGAGACAGTTCCTGATCAGGAATAATAACAGCTATCTGAGATGAAGTCCCAACATTTAGAACTGAAAAATGAACAATTCCCAAATAACTCTCGTTTTTAGATATTAGAATTCTGCTTAAATTTGCAAACCTACAATAAATGGAAAACATACCAAATGAGGTTGATTGTCAGAAGTACATTCCCATACATAATCATTACAGCTGCATATGTAGCTTTATTACAAACAATATTAAAGGCATGATAAGTAAAAGGTGCTTATGCCAAGGCTAGACCACAATATGTGAACCATGTTCACTAACTTAGAGTACCCTCCAAAATACTTGGGCAGGGACCAAGTGTATTGCATAAAAACAATATGACCCAACAATGACATATAAACTAAGTCTATTGGTGCACACAAACCTGCATCAGTTATATGCTCAAGACTTGCAAGAACTGAACACTGTAGATCCCCAAGAGCCACTCCAATGTGTGTTCCAGCAGGAATACCAAAGTATGCCCTTGGCAGTACTCCAGCTATTGTTCCAGGTTCACATACTTTGGGAAGGAAATGAATAGGAAAGCCAGCTTGCTGTAACCTTAATTACATGCATGCATACCATATGAGAAGTGACTACAGAGCTATACAGGCAGACTCTATGGCTATGCAAACACTATATAGGATAGTTGTGGATTTAGGGGAAGGATTTTGGGGGTGTACAACCCTCTAGAGACAGAAAAATTCCTTTCCGCACTACTGTTGTGCCCCTTTTGCATGCAAGTACTACAGATGTACACCCCCTCCCCTATAGACAAAAGAGTGCCCTTTGGACTGCCATAGAGCCCCTTTCATTGGTATAACCTCCCCTAGAAAGAATCCTGGAACTGCCCTTGATAAGACAGCAAATGTACTACCAGTATACTTGTTTTTTCATGACCCCAACTAAAAACTTTAGCCCTCCCCTCCCTTTACTCAGACCAGATAGAAAATGGGCCCATATCCTATTAGTTGAGTGGAATTATTTTCAGCAGCTGTGTCAGGGTCAATCTCATTCAGGGTTCCCACTCATCTGCAAAAGTAAAATTCCCTGACTTTTCCCTGACCAAAAACGATTTTTCAATTAGTAATA
>WUAP02146000.1:0-11517 GCA_015163945.2 Stichodactyla helianthus | reverse complement strand
ATTTTAATTTATTCCTATCCCACTAAACTACAAATGTTCTTTTTTCCTATGACAACCTTCTTGCAAGTAGGTGTATCTTGTGATCTGAAATCAAAGCATTGTTTATCTTATTTGATATCGTTTCTAGGCGTTGGAATCAAGCGTTACAGTACCGACTGGAAACCAAAACTTCCGTTGGTAGGTAATCCGTCGGGGACCCAAACGAGGACAGAAACATCTCCAGACGATGTGTCTTGTGTGAACAAACGAATCTTTATTCCAGGTGAGACTTTAAGGTGATCATCATCAGGTCGATTCGATTTTCGTCCCCGGTTTTCATAGAGGCCAATCTAGTCCATTAATGAAAAGTTTTGCTATTTTTCTTCAGGCGATTGCCTCGGTGCTCTGTTAACCCATCATAACACCATCTCAGTCAATGATGAACTAATTGATGTCAAATGTGATCAGTTAACAAATGGCGGTGGTTGGTTGATAATTGGTCGAAAAATGAGTAGCAGCGTTAATTTTGATCGACCACACGAAGAATATGCTGAAATGTTTGGCCAGCTTGATGACAATTTTTGGTTAGGAAGCAAGACCATCTCCGCTATTACAAAGAAATCTGCACAGCTATTAATTGAAATCCAAAACGAATATGGAAAGATTTCTCATTCGGCTTACAGATATTTTAAGGTGGAGGTCAGTAAAGAGGAGGAGTCAACTGTTCGTGTTGCACAGTACACCGGCAACGCTGGGGACGTCCTGATGGCGGAAAGCTCCTCGAATGTGGTTTTTCTTGAAAGAATCAAGAACTTGTTCACTAACTCAAAACTGAGGACTGTAGAGATGAAGATAAGACCAACCGAGGGTAAGTAGGCGTTCCTTACGTAGCCCAAGGAAATATTTTCCACTCAAAATTGGGACTGGAAGTGCCAGCTGTGAGGTCATCCTCCGAGTACAAGCAATTATCTGCGGTCCCTGTAGCATGAAGCGATTAGAAGTGGCACTACTACCCCCTTGAAAAGAAACTAGTGCTAATTCATCGCAGGTTATACCACTGCAAATGTACCGGCCTTGGTTCGGAATCTCGACCTACATGCCCCAGGTTCGAGATTCTATCCATTGCACTATCTCACTAGCTCTCACTATATCATTAAAGTCAGAGGGTGCATTCCTCTTGGTTTGCACCAAAAAAACCAAACAATCAAAAGTAAGGGGAAAAAGAACTCGAAGTTGGAGAACTCAGCGAATCCAGACACCCCTAGTTTCTATGACCATGAATTAAATAAACATCAATGAAAAATAACCGAAATATATTAGTGGATCCTTAATTTGAAGTCTTGGATAAAGTCGAAAAATCCATTAGACATCGCATCCCATATGGCTTATAATTACTAATAGATTAAATCGTTTTATTATAGATCTTCCCAGCGACTACACCCTGCATTTCAAATCACCGCTCTCGGTTAGTGACCACGTTAAAGTTTCTAATCTCACAGAAATCTCGGCATTCACGATGTGCTTATGGATACGAGTTCCAGTAGCGCATGAGGGAACATTGATGTCCTTGGTGTCGGAGGATGTTTCATGTAAGCTGACGTTCACGAAGACTGGCAATGCTTTCAAGCTACATGCACAGTGTGGTGCTAATGAGTAAGTTGTGTAGAAACGATCTTCTATTTAAACAAACTTTCAAAACTTAAACCAGTAACAGAATCATTTTAGGTCGTGAGGTACACTAATCGAGATACCATGGAAGGTCGTAAATTGCATATGAAAAAGCTACGAGCTTTTTGTACCTCAATCTTGCAGTTTACGATTGGTACGTTTGCATGCTATATACTAAATATGGTTAAGCTTATATTTTTTTAGAATTTATATCAATAAAGAGTTGAATTTCGTAAGAATAACCTTTTGAATACTAGTTAAACTAAAGCAGTTGATCTGTTTTCCCATCCCACGCTGTCTCATTTCCTTGAGTACTATTTTTCTATTTGTCGGTAACGCTTGTAAATGTTAATAGCTGTAAATTAAACAAAAATCTTATTAAACGAAATGGCACATTGTCTGCAATGAAAAGGCCGTGGAGTGGGTATATTAGAGAGTATTTCACTGGGAAGCACCTTGAGTTGCGCATTAATTAATGCTCAGGCGTATTCCTGTTGTTTTGTACAAATAACTACATTTTCCTCCTTTTTTTTTAGAAGAACGTCGGATTTCATACAGTTTGATAATCACTGGCATCACGTGTGCTTTTCGTGGAATGGCACCTCTGATTTACTCATGTCATATCTTAATGGAAGGAGGGTAGGCGAAAACAGAGGATCTACTCCCCACGTCATCAAAAGAGGAGGAGTTCTAAACCTAGGGCGACTTCAGGCCTCTCTCGACGATAGCTCATTTCAAGTGGCCAACGACTTCATTGGACAACTAGGACACTTTGATATGTGGGACTACTTGATCGGCGAAGATGCAATAATCGTCTACGCTAACGGTCCTGGTCCCGAGTCGGGTAACCTTGTGCCTTGGGCTGTTGCAAGAGTATTGGTGTCTGGTAGAATAAATGTGATCCATCCTTCTTCGCGCTTGCTCAAGGGTAGGAAGATTGTTCAGCAATTAAAACTTACTGATATATGCTTATGTGAGACACCACGGGTAGACAGGGCTACATCTCGGGTACACCCAACATATTTCCTCTGACGTGCCTAAGAAAACCACTATCATTTCCCCCCTTTTTTCTTTCACTCATAGAAAGCTATCACTGGCGTTTTGGAACGAGCAACAACACTATCCAAATAGACGATAACAACAACAATACAGCAATGATTGATGGCACAGACATCAATGCTGAGGAAGAGTCTCTAATAATCCACAAACAAGGTTACGTAATGATACCCAAAGCAGGTCCTCAAGACGATGGCTTGACCATGTCTTTTTGGATCAAACAGGATGGTGCGTAGAATAATAAGTTGTAAAATAGTATGTTTTTCAAGTTAAGATCCATTGTGGAATCCCTACACTGAAAAGATCTACTGCAGCTTTCCTTAGGCGCCCTAACGTATTTATAACGTAAAATTACTTGTTCAATACAATAAAAATTATGAGTGCACAATTCTAATACTAGCAATGCTATAGAGTTAGAGATCCTTTTTTCAGCCACTGCAAGCTGGAGAATTTGTTTTGTGTAGAGCCATTAAGTAGCCACGTACAACGAACTCCCAATCACCATTAAGCCTGTGAACAGCTTCAAATCTATTTAGCTTAATTAAACTTTTTAAAACTACAATAACCAATGAAAGGAAATCTGTAACACTGTAGAAAAAAAGGCACTTATCTTTACTGCCGTTTCGAGCTTTCGCCCTTCGTCAGAGTAAAAGAGTGAAGTAGGGACAGGAATCGGTATAATAAGAGGCGGGAAAGTTGATGAGCCAATCAGAAAGGGAGAGGGAAAGAGTAATAGAAAGAAAATCGCTTATCTATACCATTAGCTTGTTGAGAAAATGCCAGATGACGATTGAATTGGTATGCGTCATAACAACTAATATACATTGAACGATTCATTAAGCATAAAGTATACATAAATGATTCTTCTACCTTTAATCTGCAGTGCTCATATCTGATATTCTTGCCGATAATGCAGTCTACTATGCACACATTAGAAAATGGCTGTCCTCCTTAGTGTCTTATCATGCATCGTGGATTCGCTGCTACTCTTCTAAGAAAGACGGCTGGCTCGTTTCTACATTCCATAATAACTGTGACTTCAAGGGTCCTACCATAACCCTGATCAGGGTGAAGGATAATGTCTTTGGTGGAATGATCGATCAGAATTGGGGAGGTGAGGACGGTAGTTAGTTAAATCGCACTAGTTAAATCCACTGATAGAGTGACTTTCGCATGAGTGGAAACATACAGTACTGACTTACAGCACCTACTTTGAATAATATTAGTCTGAAAATATTTTAAGAATGATCGTGATCATGACTCGAATTTGAAAAAAAAAAGATAATTCTTTCGTTGCCTGTAAATTCTTTCTATGTGACTATTCCCTGGAGTAAGGTATGGTGAGACATCTAAGATACCTTGAGCTTCAAGATATAACGGATCAAGACATCAGTATATCATTTGTAATATTGTAAAGGCTTTTTAATCCCGAGGGGATTTCATACAGAAGGGCCATTTTAAGGTTCCACGTTGCCACTCCCAACGGGACGAGATTCTGGTACTTTGAAGTATTATTTTCAAACTTGATTGTTGACGAGCACCTCCGCCCCCTTATATACGGGAGTCACCTCTCCCGGGGGTTTTCGTCAGACACCAAAAAGTGACATCTAGTTCTAATTCTATTCAAGTAATTTTACTGCCTAGTTGACTGCAGCTAAAACATTGTTTCAGGTACAACTGGTTATTTTTCAAGCGAAAATGCATTTCTTTTTACCCTCGAAAATCCACACAACATTTCTCCGTCGACTTTCCCCATAAAAAACGACCAACAGACAACAGCTGCTCGAACAAGTCCATTTTTGGGACCAAGCTTTGGCTTGAAGGATCTAGTTGTGTATGAAGACACAAATGGTCGTGTCAGCTGTTACAGTAATCTGGGCGGTGCCTATCAAGTATCATCTGACGCGTCAGACAAGGCAGAAGGCAACAATATCTTTACTGGAAGTCGCTGGTTTTATCCTGATGAAATTGAGGTCTTCTACTATGACTGTGAGTATTCTTTAACTAGCTGCAAAGAAGTCTGATTGGTTGATTGACATTACGGCCAGTCGGTGATTTTTTTGTAAAACATCGTCCAAATTTTATTTTTTCCTCTTCTTCATATTTTTAGTTTCCACGAGCAACGTGTCTTACGATATTCAAAATAGGTCTTCTTCCATGGATCTAATGAATGGACTGTGGTGCTCTGGGGCAAATACTGTCAATCAATTCATAGTCCTGGAATTCAACGACTTAGTGACCGTTACTCATATAGCAATACAAGGATTGCCGGACAGACACGTGACATCTTTTGATGTTGAATACTTGACTGCTAAAGATAGTAAACTGGCCCAGTCGAAAGAATGGATAAAACTGACTAAGGTAGGTCAGCTGACGCCGAAATTTCTAGTTGTGACGTATTTCTGGGTCCATTTTTTCACAAAATCAATTAAAAGCCAACAAACACAAAAAAAATCCTGTTCTGAAGAGGAATTTAAGAAAAATCTTCACAGAAAAGGCTTTTTATTTTGGACCCGAAAGTCACTTTTTCATGCACGTTTTCATTTGAGCGAGATCAGGTGTGGTGTTACTTAAATATTCGACCTCCGGGTTCAAAATATAAGCAATTTTGTGAAGATTTTTCAGCAGAAAGGTTTGTTATACTATTAGAGAAAGGTTTGTAAGGTTTGTTATACTATTAGAGAAATACTCCAGTTTCGATTTCTTGTTTTCCCGGCTCTTACTTGGTGTTGCAAGGCACCAAACCTATATCCACTTCAGCATGCAAACAAGGCACCATATTATCTTTTAAATAATCTTCCTATATACTTATATTTTGGACACCAATGAATCAACATATAGCATATCAGTCTACTCTTTAATACCAGGTGGTTCAATGCAACATCTTAACTACTGTCCCAGGCCAACCCGGGACACCAGGACATCACTATATACTGCACCAAGACTCTTTTATACCAAGTGGGACACTGGGTCACTGGAACACCCTAGTTAACTACTGTCCCGGGCCGACCCGGGACACCAGGACATCCCTATATGCTGTACCAAGACTCTTATATACCAAGTGGGACACTGGGACGCTGGGACACCCTAGTTAAATACTGTCCCGGGCCGACCCGGGACACCAGGACATCCCTATATGCTGTACCAAGACTCTTATATACCAAGTGGGACACTGGGACATTGGGCGTAAAATATCTACAATTAACGGCAAAACTCGAAGTACCTGTATTTATACGTCAATTCCACACCTTAACACGAACTGTTAGTAAAACTAAGTAAAACTATAAAACATATTAAACGCTAATGAGGGTAATAATGAACTTGAAATGAGTGATACTCATCATTATTGTAATCTTTTTTTCTTTTTCTTTTTTCTTTTTCTTTTTCACAAAGATGTTTGTTTCAAGGAATCAAGGTAGGCAAACTCTCCATGCTTTGATGCCACCTGTACGTGCATATAAAGTTTCTATCCGCCCTATCTCTTGGATTGGAGGAATATGTATGAAGATAGAATTTTTTACCTTCACCACCAAAGGTAAGAGACGTTCAGGCCATCACTCGTTCAGTAAATAATCATGCGCCTCACGCTGGGGTTATGCAGCCGGTGAGGGTGAGTTTATTTGCGGGTTCAGGGCATTGTCTTTTGCATGCCAACCTGTATATAACACAAATACTCGAGTTTCGAGTTCTCTGTTGCTCAAGGTTAGGCTCGTTTTTTGTGTAGAATATGTGTTGAGTGTCAAAGTGTTTGTATTTAGACTGCGAGCAGTCCCTCTATTTCCCTTGGTCACTGTGCGTCTCGTTTTTGATTGCTGGTAAACTGTGGTTAACTAGGACGAGCGTGGATTAGTACCGAGTCAAATAACCCCACGGCTCACCCCGAAGTCCCACCCCAGGGGCGTTTAAGACTCGGTCCTAATCTTCGCTCGGTTTCTCATCAACGAAAATACAGAGTGACCAAGAAAAATAGAGAGACTGCTCGCAGTCTAGTTTGTACTGTTAAAGTTGTCCATTCTTTACTTTGCCGTTGGCAATACACCTTTCCCGAATTCGCTTCATTGACAACGAACCAATGGTTTCAATTCGAGGCTAGACTTTATGTTATCATACATTTATTTTATATTTTAACGTATCAATTCCAACCTCGATTTGGAACTATTGCTTCGTGTTCACTGAAGTGAATTCCAGGAAAGGGCTATTGTGAACATTTTGACACTGAAATGAGGCCTGAGGAAATGAGTCTGTAATCAAGCAACACAGTGGTAAATTGTGAAATCGAAAAAGTTCCATTCTGTAACTTGATTGTGGTTTAAGGAAAAATCATACAAAAGACCGTGAGTGAACTATCAATGTGCATATTTCAAAAAACGAAATCGACGTATACTTATGTGCATCCAAAATGTACTGATAAAAAAAAAATTAAAACACTGCGAACAGACTTTACGATTTTTCGATCCATAAAGCATTCCGTTTTGGCTCAATTGTATCAATTTTCAGGGTCACGTGGGATGAACGCAATAGTTTCCAAGTTCAGTGAAGGATAACAAGCTATTCTTTATGCAAAGTGCCCCTCAAAGTCTAGAATAAGAAACCAGTGAATCTAAAAGTGTAACAATAAACTATTCTAACTATGAACGATGCTTTTCCCTTTCTGTTTCTCTAGCTTGTGGGCCAGCGTTTGGGATGGAAGATGGTAGGATTCCAGATGAACGAATTTCAGCTTCGTCAACTTTTTCGACGTATAAAAAGGACGTAGGAGAAGATGAGTACAGATGGCCAATGCGAGGAAGATTGAATTTCGATGAATTGGGGAGAGGATGGGTTCAAGCTCAGGCTAAGAAAGATTGGTTCCAGATTGACTTGGGATCACCTCAAGAAATACGATGTTTAGACCTACAAGGAGTAGGCAGGAAAAAACAATTTGTAACAACTTTTAATATTTCATATAGCAACGATGGTTCAAAGTGGGAATTCGTACAAACGGATTATAGTACAAACGTAAGTATTTTGTGTTAAGAAAGAATTGAAAATCGAGTTTATTCAGTTAAAAAGCAAATTCGCTTTGATGACCACGAAACAATACGTTCAAGTCCGGAGCCGTGGACATGAATGAATACAATCCTCGACTTGAGGATATCGATAACGTCATTTCCGTCGTACGCTTAGTTTTGCAAAGCTGCCAAACAAGCAGGTTGAAAAATGACGAACGAGAAAGACTTTGAATAAGACAAAAAACCGGTCAAAAGATATGAAAGATATGAAGGAAAAACTTTCTATAATGTAAAGAAATGCGATCAAGTCGAATTAGCTAAAAGTGGATCCGAGTATAGGCGGTGAGTTTTGTAGAGTTTCAAAAGATGGCGTGTTGTTGTGATTGTCGACAGCAAAGAAAGACTTTCTGTGTCTATATAACAAAAAGGAAATTACACGGTGACTTGAAGATACTTCACATACTTTGGATGACTTGAAGATATGAAGTTTATTTTATAGTTCGTTGCACTTCCCTGTGAAATACTGTTTTCACCATTCGAAGATATGAAACTTCATATCTTCGCGACGCCGTGTAATATCCTCTGGCTATCTGTATATTGACATCATTGTTCTATTAAATAGACGTATCATGGAGTCACTGACAGTGCGTTCACTCTATTTAACCCCATTCCAAGATCAATACAAGGAAGATTTTTTCGAATCCACACTGCAGCATGTAACGAAGGTAAAACCTGTGGTCTTAGAATGGAACTTTATGGAAATGCTACAGGTTAGTTTTTACTACTTTAAATAGCTAGTTTCCTGCATTAACAAAGGCATTCCTTATTCAAAAGTGATTTTTTAATACTAGGAAACTGGTCTTGAAAACATGTCGGTAATTTTAATGCTTTTCCGTCGTCTGATGCAATTGTCAAAAAAAGCGGATTCGATCTTACGACGACTTCAACCGAGCCAGCTAGAGGTTTTCAGCCAATCACAGGCTGAGTCTTAAACAAAAGACTCCGAGGTATTATAAAAAAGCCAATCAAATTTTGTTCTTCCCACGGCTGAAATAGAAAATTGAAATCCTGTTCCCTTTTGAAGAACACGAAATCAGGACAAGGGCAGAATTCCAATATCCTATATCAGACGTGAAAACAGTAAAATCTGATGGGCTAATTTTATAGACGTTATAACCTCATAGTCTTTTGTTTAATACTAGGTTTGTGATTGGGCAAAAACACTAGGTGGCCCCAGTTGAAATCGTCGCACTGTATTAGATAAACGAAAAGTGAATGTGCCATATCATTTATATCGTTTCATGCTTTTAAGATACTAAAGGAAATGGGATTGGACTAGAGTTCTTTGTTCGGCGAGGAAGCAATCACGTGATTTATTCTACTCCTACCAAAACGTGGAAAATAGAAAACCAGCCAAAGATCGTTAATTGGACCCACGTGACAGTCACGTGTTCGTTCACCAATGGACTAAGAATGTATTACAATGGATCGCTGCTCAATTCAAAAAGCTTAGCAGACAGTCTGGTTAGGAGTATGCAACAACCTCGAATCCTAATTGGGATGACGGCAGACGATGAATTGGGTAACCAGCCGATGAAACTAAGTCAGTTGAAGGTCTGGAATCAAGAGCTTAACGACAAGAACATTGTAGAAGATTTTGAATCAAGTAGGTAGTTGGAAATTTACTTAAGCATTATACAGTTTGCTGTATCATACTATAGAACAAATCGACTTACATATTGTCATACTCAATAGTCCTTTTTCACATTCCATAAAACCGCTGTTTGTAATGACCACAGACCAATGATCATTTGCACAGGGTTAGCCTCGTTTATAAGTAAGTTATTCATAGATACTAGTGGAAGTCCATGGAATTTAAAAGTGTTTGTATTGTTCAAGTTGTACATTCTTCGCATTGCTGTTGGTATTTATGAATTATTTGCTCCTAAACGAGGCTAACGTACCTGTACAAATGAATCCGTGGTCAAGGATTACAGCGGTAATTATGGAATGCGAGACTGGACTATTGATGATTTTCAAACATTCCCAAGAGGATCAAAAGACAAAGGCATGGCGGCCATGTTGGAGGTACAGACAAAAGGATCTAATGAGAAATCTTTTGTTAAATGACACCAACATGGCCGTGATGACGTAACATGAAAACGAAGAATTCAACTATTCAGGGGGAAAAACTTTTAAATAGCTGTAAATGTTTTAGGGTTTTTTTTCTTTTTCTTTTCTTTTATAAACATATTATTTTTCTCAAGTTGCGTACGCATCCAAACTTGACGAGACACAAAGCAGGAAAAGACAAGTTCTATGGAATTGTGAAACAAGAGAAAGATCATTTGTCGTTTTATTGTGCTAATATTCATCCCAAAACTTATTTTCTGGTTTCGTAGCCGTCAAACTGCTTGGATTTGGATGAGTGTGTAACCTTGAGAAAAAGTTCTATTACCTTGTATTTTAGTGTATTCACATAACCTTTTCTTCAAAGTCACACTTGGGCCACTGAAAATGACGAAAATGATCGCGTGACTACCTTGCGGATGCAATCTTATGCAAATCGACGAGACACTACAAATTATTTCTTGCTAGTTAGCTTTATGAAAAACACTTACGCAATGCCCTTAAACTTCTTGTTTTGCATGTTGTCTTGCCAGTATCGTGTAACTTTGAAAGCGATCTGTCCTGGAACGTCAGCCAATCAAGTTCAGTATCGTCGTGGAAGAGAACGCTATACTGCTTGTCTGATAATGAAACTGGTTTGTGCCAGGATAGCTCTGTTACAGGTGAGCAAGTACAGCAAACACAATGAATTCTTTACGAATTTTGTTCTGGAACGGTGTAGTTCAGTACAAAAATGACTGAACAAACAAACAAACAAACAACAAGGACGAGGACGGCGAGGAGCAAAACCCTCGTTGCCTTGAGAATGAAATGTGCAAAAGTAGCTCGCTGTAACTCGCATTGTAAGAAAGAGGGACAGTTTAATGCTTATTCCGCCTTTAAGTTAACTTGCTGAGAGTTTAGACCCCAAAAGTAGGCCTAGCTAACACCATTTTAGCCGGCTGTTCTAAAAGCCTCGAAAATAGGTATGCTTGTTTCTATAACAATTTTGCCGCCTTTTGAGATTTGAAAGGTCCCGGATGTGACACGTCATGGAATAGATCCCGGCACACTGATATGGTGAATTCGCGCATGCTCTCCCAAATGCCAAAGTACAGACCCTTTGTTGCAACTCCCAAAGTAGTTCAATTTGGAGGACAAGACAATGGAATTTTTTCAGTCGTCATTTTTTCCAGGAGAAAAACTTCTCTATTGTTTTTGTCATCCTTTTTGACCTGTTTTGTAAATTGCTACAGGGGGTGTATAGCTTCGTGTACAATTGTAATAACAATACGTTCACCGAAGTCATTTCTTTACTTCTAGGATATTGCTTGACGCTAAAGTCCTCTTCCGTCTCGTTCGGTCAGTCTTCGGTCCTCACATCTCCCCTTCTAAACAGCGCATACTCATGTGTTTCATTCAGTTTTCGTATATCTGGTAACAAACACGTCGGACGTCTTAACATATACTTGATCGACAGTCAAGGCAATAGACTTTTGCTATGGAGACTTGCTGGTAACCATGGTAAAGCGTGGAAGAACGCAAAAGTGCCTTTTAAGCAAATGAAACCCTTTAGGGTAAATATTGTTTGAAACGGAATACGTATACTTCCTTAGATATGTTTTGAATAGACCTATTTCGCTTGAGCGTATTTGTTTTCCCAATACAGGTCACGTGTCATTCCTTTGGGACTTTTTCCTTTGTTTAATGGTAA
>WUAP02145989.1:0-11517 GCA_015163945.2 Stichodactyla helianthus | reverse complement strand
TTGACACTTGGTATGATAATAAAGCACTTATTTACTGGGACCTCGGGAAAGCAGTATGTTTTGTGGTCCCTCGACCGGTGATGTTTCCCGAAGCGAAGCTTCGGGAATCATCAGCGGTCTCGGGACCACAAAACATACTGTTTCCCTCGGTCCCAGAAAATAAGTGTTAAATAATCCAGTTTGCTTAACTTATAAACCCCCATGTCACCTGAAACGAATCTCTTTATAATAGACTTGGTAACTGCAGTGATCTTTCATTGATTTAGGTGGATTGTTAAATGACCAAACTGAAAGATAAAGCTATTAAATTTAGGCCAAATATTTGAAATATCTACCCTTCTTTTCTTATGCTCTATTGCAAGTAGAAGCCATTGCGACAGGAAAAGATTGGAGAGGGAGAGGGGGCTCTATTATAATTTCCTGCCATTTAGTTTGTGTCTGTACTTCTAGGTGGGCTTCCTGGGCTAGTCACCCCCTTTACCACCCCTGGATCTGCCCCTGTAGGAAGTGTTAGGGGAAAGCCTTCTCGGACCATTGTACTTCATGTCGGAATATTTTTTAGTCTTAAAAGACAATTCTATACGGAATCCATAATAAGGTTTCTTACATGAAGTATTAATGTGTGAATCCAAAAGCCAAAGTGACCAAATCCAAAGTGAGTAAAGTCGAAGTGACTAAATCCAAAACGAGTAAAGTCAAAGTGACTAAATCCAAAGCGAGTAAAGTCAAAGTGACTAAGGCCAAGTGAGTAAAGTCAAAGTGACTAAATCCAAAGTGAGTAAAGTCAAAGTGACTAAATCCAAAGTGAGTAAAGCCAAAGTGACTAAATCCAAAGGGAGTAAAGTCAAAGTGACTAAATCCAAAACGAGTAAAGTCAAAGTGACTAAATCCAAAACGAGTAAAGTCAAAGTGACTAAATCCAAAGCGAGTAAAGTCAAAGTGACTAAATCCAAAGTGAGTAAAGTCAAAGTGACTAAATCCAAAGTGAGTAAAGTCAAAGTGACTAAATCCAAAACGAGTAAAGTCAAAGTGACTAAATCCAGTGCGAGTAAAGTCAAAGTGACTAAATCCAAAGTGAATAAAGTCAAAGTGATTAAATCCAAAGTGAGTAAAGTCAAAGTGACTAAATCCAAAAGAGACAAAGAACAAATGGCTAATTGTCATAAATCACAGCTGCGGAAGATAAAAGTTGCTGAAACGAAATTGTCAATCTACGAAGTGAATCATGTGAAATTTGTAAAAGAATAAGTGGCGAGTTTGTCTTTTTTTTGATTTTCGATTTAGGCACTTTTGCATTTTGACTTTGGATAAACCCTCTCAGCCACCGTACTACGCATGACAGACCAAGCAAGCTCGGTTAATAAGAGGTTTATTATATGGCCATTTACATGCATGAAATTAGGAATTTTTTAGTGATATTTGTTTTTCAAAGCGCGCATTAAGCACTGAAATGGTTCCCAGTAGTTTTACTGGAAAAAAAAGAAAAAAAAAAAAAAAAAAAAAAAGAAAAGAAAAGAAAAATTATGTTGAGATTCTCTTTACGTGAAAAAAAGTCTTCAAATTACAAGAACTTTTCAAAATCATTATTTCAAGGAAAAAACATCTTCTTTGATGATGTAGGAGAAAGGGAAGCAAGCACAGACTGCAAACAATTTTTTTTTTAACTTGAAGCGGCTTTCAAAACTTCAAATCAACGAATCCATGTTTACAAAATCTTATACGCTGGAGTCAAGAATTAAATTTTAGATGAAAAATGAAATTTCCCCAGAGGGTAACTTACCTGATGGGGAGATGTAGTTCTCCAATTCCCTCGTAGACTGATATGAGCAATACTGGTGCATATTGGTTGCGCGGTCGCGCCTGGGTACCACATTATAAAGAAACGAAAAAGCATGCGCAGCTTCATCTGAGTGAGTGGAGAGCTGAGGAATTTATCGGTTGGCAGTAAAGGGAGGGGAGGAATAGATTTCCTACATGGCCTGGGGACCAGTATTGCTAATATCAGTCTACGATCAGGGATATCAGGGATATGTTGATCGGCGTCGTAATAGATGAGACTTATTTAATTACATGTTGATAATTCTTGAATATTTTTCTCTTTTACGTTTTAGAGTAGGGATATTAATTTTCAAATCATTCAAAATCCCAAACAATTTATGAAAAGATGCCAAGCCATACATAAATAGACCAGATACTAAAAACCAGATAGATCAAGCGTAGATGAACGGATTAAACGATATATAGAAAGACAGATTGGTAATCTAACAGTTTTTAAATAGTAGTGAATATGCAGAAATCTAGACTTTTTTGTGGGGTTACATGATTGATCTCCTCTGATGAGGCCCTCTTCGCACTTGTGTGAACGAGTGACTTGTTTTTTGTCGTAAAGATTTCGTATTTCGGACTCTAATTTTTGTTGTTGCTGTAGAACACTTCGCCGCTTCGCCAAGATTTGGTAGCACGAATTGCAAATATATTTTCTTTGTTGATTGCCCACAATTGACAGACTTTTCCACTCAAATTTAACGTTGACCTTAGCCTTTCCACCTAAAAGATACCGTTCATGGTGGTTTGGTACTTTTCGAGCGCATAAAATACAAAATATTTCTCGAGAAAGTCCCGCACACATGTTCAATGATCAAAACAAACCGTTCTGACAACTATAACACTTGAGTAGGACTGGGAACGATAATTAAGCCAATCAGCGTACTCGTAAGAAAGAGCCAATCGGATCGCGTACTGAGATCCAGGTACGCTGTTGGGGGTGCTAGAACAAGATTTCTAGCGCTGTTACGCAGACGGACTTTATAAGTAAACGTCCGGATGCACGCAGGCTATGTATACCTGGTCTGAACACAGGTATCTGATGCAAGAACAAGGGTTGTTGGGGTACGGATCTCTCCCGCTTAGACAGTGCAGTTGCTAACAAAAGCTCAAACAAGTGCTGTCTGAGATTGAAGATTGAACTAAACGCTCACTTAGGAAGCGTCAGAATTTGCCTATGAAGGCGCAGTGATCCACACTTGCTACTAAAGAAAAGTTTGTAGGGTCACTAACAGTTGTGCATAATGTTTTCCCAGTCCAGATCACGTGTCATTTTCCCCTTGGATATTTACGTCATCGCGGCCATGGTGTTTATAATAAAATATTTCTCTCTAAAAAACAACAATTTATCGAATTCTGAAACAACCAATGCTCTGTGCTGATCTTAGTCAGGGTAGGACTAATTCACAGATCGATTGGAATTTAACGTGTTGGATTTTGCGGATGGAGGAACCCGGAGAAACTAGAGAAAAACCCTCGAATCAAGGAAGAGACCCAACAAGAAACTCTACTCACAATACCAACAACATGACAGCCGCTTTGTTTTTATTTTTTGATCCTTTTGGAAATGGTTGCAAACCATCATCATACATGAGCCTCAAACAAAGAATATTTTCTTTCCTTTTTGATTGAATGACTCATGGTCTGGGGACGGATCTGGGGGGTGGGTGGGGGGTCCGGGGAGCTCGTCCGGATCCGACCTCCTAATTAGAAAATATCAATACATTTCTTTTTTTTTTTTTTTTACTAAAATATCCCCTAGCCAAAATTCGACCCCTCCCCAAGCCAACATCCTGGATCCACCCCTCTGGTCTGACATGGAGAAATGCTCAAAGTAAGGCACATGTACACGAACAAGTTATTCTTGATAATTTTTTCCTTTACAAGGTTTCGGCTCGTTTTATCACGGTTCGTGTGGACGCGGGTAAAATTTGACAAGGTTTTCCTTGACAAGTCTCCTTGTACAAAAACTAGCGTGCTAGCTTTTCAACAAGAGAATTGAGGAAAAGCTTGTTGGGTGTACATGCGGCGTAAAAGCGGTTCATTAAGAACTCGCCCAGCAGGCATCTTATTAATAAACCCCACGTGCTCCATTTGAACAAAAGCATAAGCCAAAATCTAGTGCAAACATCTCTTGCGGCGCTTCTGGATCGTTCGATTTTGTGTTGTATAATATTTAAATGATTTCTAATTGGTCTCAAGTCTTCGGCAAACCTTTGATTAAATTAACCTGCCTTAAAATAATTCCCTTAATAAACCTGGCTGACCAAAACGAAGAAAACCCGGCCTAATAGTTTTTAAAAAAATATGTTTATTACTATTACTACCCCAAAGGAAGCATTATATTTGACCCACACTGGGGATCATTTGTGCGAAAAGGTGCAGCAGGTTGACTTGCATGAGATATTTTATTCTTTCGTTTCTATTAGCTCTTTTTAAGAGACAACGATCGAAGAATAACACTTGGATAATATTTGTGACCCTTCCTGTTGTACTCTCTTTGGCGAGGCATTTTTTATGTTTTTCAAGAAACAATTTTCTGCAAAACTTTCTTCTCTTTTTATTTTAAATTTACAACTAGAAACTTAGAACTTTAGTGTTCATTCGATTAACCGGATGAATCAACATACTTTGTTGTTGACGGCTGGAAAAAGTAGCTTTGCCATGGTCTGCAATAATAAATTATTAGGACGAAGAAAACATTTAAGTTTATATTTGGTTCAGAAAGTTATTTTAGGATTAATTTTAGTCTAATTCGACAAAAGCCAAGGTTACAAACGTGCAGAAGCTAAATTGAATAAATGGACACAATAATAAAATGAGATTCTTTTATACATAAAAGGCTATAATTAATAGGCTATAGGTTTGAACGACGATTGGTATTTATGTGTTGATTGAAATGTAATAAGGAAATGTAAGAGTGTTTATGAATTGCAAACTAGATAGATAGACATAAGCTTGATCGAAGGAACGAAAGAAACGAACGAGCGAACAATTGATCATTGTAACTAAAAAAACTACCACTGTCACAAGGATTTTGGTTTCTCCGAACACGCAGCACTGAGTGTTTTGTGTCCCCCCAATCCCCTCCCTAGCAAACATCATTTAATATGATTCTCCCCCCAGATCAAGAATTCTCTGAAAACAACTCTCGCGGGTTTTTTTATTGTTATATTTCTTTGTTTACTTTTGATGTTGGGATTGTCGTGACCGTGCACAATTTTTTTAGTACCATCATCAGAAACGGCTAAATGACTGAATTCTCTATTAAATTATTGTTTGAAATATACTAATATTTATTATATATAATAAAGTATTTCGAACAAGCATCCAAAAGAAACGTTTAGGTTCATTCGTTCAGCCGTAACCAATGATGGTAAAACAATGGTAAAACAAAAGGTTGTGCACGGTCACGTTTGAAAAAGGTGAACAAAGACCTACAACAATAGGTTTCCTAACCATCTCCCTCTATTAACTATGATTGATCGTAGTTTTCCGGCACAATTCCGCAGACATATGTACAAATGCTGTCTGGAATTGCCCTATATCATTATGACGCCACATCAAAACAGTCTATTGTTTAAACGCTAAGGATCATGGTCGTAGGAGGAAGAAAATCAATAATAAATGCGTTTTGTAGACCGTAGAAAAAGCGGTAACAGCCACCAACTACAGTAAATATTGTGTATTAGACATCAGTACATCTTAACTTTTCTCAGCAGAGCGAATTTTGTTCAAATTTTTATTGTTCTGGACGATACTGTCCCCCTCATAAACAAACCGTGAGGTCATAATGATGTAGGACAATTTGTGTGTCCGTATCGTTCGATTTCTCACAGTACACATGAAAACATCGTAGAGTGTATGCATTTGAATGTCAGAGTTTAAACGACATTTTAATGTGTGGATTCATGAGTCTTTCGACTGAAACACTGTAAGTACACTATTCATATAGGGAGGGGGAATATTTTAAAGGTGGAACTGAGAACATCAGGCACCCCTACTTTTCAAGCTGCTCCGCCGCCTCTGGTATCCACTCTGATTTCTTAAAAAAGAAGTACTTTAGTTGCAAGAAGAACTGTTACATAAAGAAGGACTATTACATAAAGAAGAAACTTTTTCTAGAAACCAGGGAAGAAGACAGCGAATTAAGAATAGCTTGTTCTCATAGGTATTAAATCACCTAGCTGTGCAATGTACAAAGCCCAAAGTAAATTGTACTGAGCGAGCAACTTTGTCATGGACTACGAAAACGGACTCACTTTAGTTTATTTACTAGAAAATTATAAATAGCGCACTGTTAGTTTTGGATAGCCGAAGATAGTCCTGGCTTTTTTATTCATTTTAAGAGTAAAATTCACTTTAAAATCGCATTAAAAAAATTATCTTAAATACTTGCCAATACTTACTCAATGTACTTAATGAAAATAGAAAATTACTGTCGGTGGTGAAAAAATTATTAAAGATCTGACCTTTGGAAGCTGAGGAAGAATCAACTCTAAAGGAAGTATTTGCTTGCAAATAATATTTTATGTGGCAAAACAGTTTTTACAATCAATATTACGTAACTTCAGGCAAATTGCAAATAGGGGTTTGCACCAATTGATCTGGAACCCTCCTCTCGGAATAGATTAACACGCACCTTGCCTCTTTGAGAGCTTGTTAATTCCTGCCTGGTTGGAGATTTACCCTCCTCCATCCGAATCCTAGCCACCACTTTGCATAATATTGGCAGTTTGTCGCCCTCGCCTCCGCTTGGCAACGCTATTTAATTACTACATGTGTAATCCATCATAACATTTTGTGGAATTTCAAAGAAAAACCGGCTATGCATTTCCTAACAGCCATATTTTTGCGAACTAGCTCAGCACATTTCTCACTGTCTTAACTTTTTCTTGTAGTTTTGTGAGCATAAATATGTTTACTAGTGAGGGGGTGGGGGAACACAAAACCCTGTGACACCATTGGATCAGTCAATATGACTAAACTACAAGATTTCTGAGACAAAATTACCGAATGCTAATCTTTTAAAGCTATATGGTTTTAATTTCAGAGTAGTGAATACACCTTTTCCCGAATTTGCTTGATTGAGCACGAAGGAATATTATCAAGTCGAAGTTGTAGTACACAAATTGCAGTAAGTGTATACATTCCCTTCATCCTAAACACAAACGAATTCAGGGAATAAACCTTCGGAAGTCAGAAGAAGGGACGCAAATTCCCGAGAGGAGGGGGTGGGGGTTAGTATGGTAACTCACATGTTATGTAACGTGAGCTAGGATAAATGAGGACAATATTTCCAATAATAATGTGATAATTTGTTGGCCTCTTGTCGCACTACTTGCTTCATTTTAGCGGAAATGATCATCTGAGCACATATCTACAAATGTTTCAACGACGTTAATGAATTTTTTTTTATCTCTTTCTGTTATCTTATATTGGTTTTGTATTTTTTCCGTTTTTCTTCCGTTTTTCGTCTCGTTCGTTTATTAAAATGCCAGTAAAAACAAGTAACATCGATAATTAATAAAAATCTTACTTTGGCCTAGTACGTCACGTCATAAAAAATCCTCTATCTCGGCTAAGGATATTTGTCCTTTACTCTTTGATGAAAGAGTTTCTCTATGAAGTATTTTCGCTTTTCATTTTACTTCTCTTTTATTTCTCGTACTGAATAGACGTTAGACAAAACAGGATAGATATATCAGCATGTATAGATTTTTGCAATATGATCCCATTTATGAAACTCTGGGATTCGAAATTAGGTTTTATTTTGTTTTGTTTGCTAGTGTTCTTCAGTGTACAGTAGTCCGGATCTCATATTCGCGAAACAAAGAAACCGAAACTTCTATACTTTTGGTTCTTCGTTTTATATCTTTTTGTACTTAATTTAAAATATCATTCTATTTTGGAATTTTCCATTCAAAGTTTCTCTTTTTCGTGGTGCAAACCTTAGTCCCAAAGCTCAGGTTTAGGATTCCATTTTGTATACTCCACTGATGATTCGATTAAATGTATTTCATGAAACTCAAATAGAAATTAAACTCTAATATATATATATATATATCAATGAATTTTCCAGACAATAATTTTTTTTTCTTCTTCTTCTATGTATTGATTTTTTTTTTTTTTTTTTTTTTCCTGGCAGAAGATCCGGATTTACGAACGAAACGTAACCTAATTAGGATAAAAACGTATTAAACTTGGGTTCTAAGATAGTGTAAAAGGAAACGTAATTATTTCAACAGGCATGTTTCAAATTGCGGAAGTATTATTAAAATTAACCATATTTATCTCTGGGTTAATTTAGAGGAAAGTGAAACCAGAGTCGCTTGTGTAATTATCTGAAAACTAGCTCTCTGAATTATGACCCAAATAAATACATACCTAGATGTTACAAGTTAAGGACCATCGAATCGAAAAGCTTTGCGCAGTTTTTCAACATTAACGATGAACGTTGATTTAAGGTTTTACATTTTAATTCATTGCTTTGAACTTTAAAGGAATAACAAAGCTTTACAAATCATGTCGGAATCTTTTCTTTTATATGTTTAATGCGTGCGTTTTTGAAATTGTTGTAAACATTTGAAGCTTTCACTGTTCGAGGTACCGCACAGTAAATTGTTTTCTAAGATAACGTCTCTCATACCTCCAGTGCCCATTCCCTCGCGCGGTCTGAAAAAGGTCTATTGTGCGTGTGGCTGTATGCTTCAGTTTGGCAGCTAACGGTCCAAATTAAGCAAAACAAACCTGGTTTAATAACGAAAACTTCATCGTAAACCGAAAAATATTTGCTATAAAATAATCGAGAGAAAAAAAAAAATAAATAAATAAAATAAAAAGTGCACCTCATCCCACTCCCGTGCGCCATAATTTGACACTTCAGATCAAAACACAAATTTTTTGACGCACGGAAGTAGGTAAGGCGAAAGTTAACTCCATGTGAATGCTAAAAATAGCCCAACCGGGAATTCACATGGCACGCCCGATATTAAGTTTCCCTCTCTTATTTATGCTCTCTTGATATAATTCCCGCCTTGATGTGTTTGTTCTCAAAGACACAACAACATATGGTTTCTGGTTATGTTGGCGGCCCTCCAACCCTATACACTAATGGACCAGAGTTTTCAGTTCAGAATCCTGTGGAGAGTTTGGTTAAACTAATTGATATTTCGAAGCAGCCAATTACGCTGTGAAACCAATAAATATCTCGGCACCCTTGAATTAACAAACTCAGTGTTACACATTTCCTTTTATTGGTTATTAAACTCAAGGTGCGTCTCGTTGGTGTCATGTGCACGCCATTATCGTGCATCGACTGTTTCGCAATCTTCTGAAACTGAACAAGATCTTATCGATTTTTTAAATCTTCATCGAAGAATAAGGTGTAAAGAGGATCAGATTTTCCTCGTAGCAGGTAGAAGTCGGTAAGGATGTTTCAATAGTCCAATATCATGCACTAAAGCATTATTGCTTAGTATTTTTAAGGTCAACGTGAAGAAATTCAATTAGTGTGTTTGTATGAGTTATGCCATCGCTTTTAAATTGAACATTTTAATTCCAGCTTGAGAAATTCGGTTATATTAAACATTGTGTGTATTTGCCAAAGTTTCTTCATTATCACTACGCACTCTAGATGAAGAATTTCTGCGACGACAAGACATAAAAAAAAAAAAAAAAATAACGAACCATTACAATGTTTCGTTTTCATAAATTTGAATCCTGAAACATGTCTCATCCTGCTGCGCAAGGTGCAGACTTTTCTTTCAAAGCCAACAAAATTAATCCCTTCGAGAGCAATCCAAAGAAAAGTATTGATATTCCTTTTAGAAACTAGGCCACTATGTAGGAACGACTTTCCATAGACTTCGAACCACTTATGACCTTGCTGCTTTGACCAATATATGTAATTGACAAACGCTTGACCACCAAGCGTTTTTCTCGAGGCCTTTTTGCTTTCCTCTTGACGCTGGAGAAAGTAATTTGATGAACTAATAAAAGACAAGCAAAAAAGGTCATGATCACGTTATGAAAACGCAGCATAATGTCTTCGGCTGATTATTCCAATTTCTCGTACGTAAGCGAAGAAATATATTTTATATGATTACAGATTACAGATTAATTTTACTAGATTGTAACTGGGATTTCTAAATGTCCTCATGTTTGTTTTTAACTGATAAGTAAGTAAGAAAACCAAAACGAATGTGTAGGTTTTAGTGGGCATGCTTCACGATCCTGGTACAAACGTGCTGTATAGCACGACTCGGCCAACAGCTTTGCAGAGAAAATTTAAACACTTATTATAAAATATTCAATCCTTGGTTACGAAGACATGAAATTTATTTAGTTTTTCTTCGAATATTTAAAAGAATAACGAAGTGTTGTTGCAATGTTATACAGTATATAGAGAAAGAAAACTATTCCGCCCTCATGCAACTAGCTTATCACGTGTCCTCTACGATCACCATGTTTGTATGTTACCATGATCCCCTGAATTTCAAACAGTTGCTATCACGTGATTTCTCTTTTTATCACGTGATAACTACATTCGTTTGCTTGTTTTTTTTTTGTTTTTGTTTTTTTTTTTTTTTGAAATCCAACGATGACTGTGATGTATAAGGAGTTATGTAATGTTAATTTCTTCTTTTCATGCCATGAAGAAAGCTTCCTTCCTTCCTTTCTTGCTTTCTTATTACTTCCTTCCCTCCCCCCTTCTTCTTACATTCTTTGCTTCCCCTTCTCTTTCTCTCTCTTTTCTTTTTCATAACTTTTTCGTGACAGGAATTCGCTAAGTTATTAGCATTGCTATAATTACCCACTTTAAACCTTGGATATAAAATCCTTTGTTTATAGCTCATCCATATCAATGTATATTTTCAAGCATTAGTATTATAAAAACAAATACTACCCAGGGCCTATAACACATGAAATTGAAAAACTTTACGCCCAACCTGTAAAAATCCACTCCTACAGATCGTTGAGGATGTCAACATGTGATTGCTCGCTATCATCATTATATGCTTTTACCATCTGATGTGTCATCACTGTGATTACAAACACAAAGCATCCAATCGAGGCTGCAAGTCACCTTAAAATGTACTAAGCCTCATTTGAATATATGTTTTCTGTTGACCAGTGAACTTGATAAAAGTAGTCAATTTCATCGCCGCAATAAACAAGATTTGAAGCGATCACAGCGGCCTTTATCAACAACATTAAAACATTTTCATTTGTTAAGTCCGCTCACCTTTAACTGCATTTAGAAGTTTCCCGGCGGTGTACATTTTCTGAAGTCAGGGTCAAGAAAAGCGTGCGATAAGTATTGCGTCCAAAACACCTCGAGTTGAAAAAGTAAATTAATATCTTGATTAACAGCATGTACAACTCTTTTACCTGCGACAATTTGAATGAAAATTCTCGAAATGGAAGATGAGGGACTATTCATATATACTTAATGAATTGTGCCTTTAAGTTGAATCAGATACTTCTTGATAAAAATATCAGACAGATTTAGGATGAAGCCGAATATTGTTAGTTATACAACGCTGTGGACGACCTTTCCAATTGTTCTTGTAATTCATATCAAAATCACTACGGACAAAAGGCTCTAAATCACATTTCTGCCAGGCGTTACTTGCAGACAGCCATACATTTGACTCGAAAACAATGCAAATTTCGAAGCTCTTTAGCCAA
>WUAP02145978.1:0-11517 GCA_015163945.2 Stichodactyla helianthus | reverse complement strand
CCTGACTTTTATAGGGCTGTCTGCGAACGGTTTGGGTATCATATCGAACCACATAACTTCTATAAGAAAATAGATTCAACTGCTGCAAATAATGGAAATCAGAGATTTGCGGCCTGGCCTAAAAAGCTTGACACGAAACAAAGATGGCTACCAATAGGTCCTTTATTATCTTTTGTACAGTGTAATGGAGTGGTTCTCATCCTGTGTTTCCTAACACTCATCTAATAAACAAAGAAACCCACTCTATTGTGGCATATTGAGGACTAAAGACTAGAAAAGACTTTGTATTGTTTAAGTAAAGCACCGGAAACGGGGAATTATATTGTTTGTTTTGCTTGGAGTTAGGCTGTACAAGAGGCTTATTTACATATCAAAGGGGCTTTGAATCGGATGAAAAAGCGTGTATGACCACGCTGTGGCTTTGTTGTTCATTGAAAAACAAACAAGGACCCAGGTAAATGGCCATGGTTCTCTACTATAAAACCAGAGCTCAAACATAACACTTCATGTACTCAAAAATCTTTACGTTATATTTGCTTACATTTCCTAAGGTCTTAATCCAAGTGTCTACCTTTAGAGCAAAGCTACTTAGAGTTACTTAGCATTAATAAACGATAATAGCTTGAATTCGTCTGCTAATTGCCTTAAGCATACAGTACTTTTATAAACAAGCCTTTAGCTATCTAGATTTATCAAGCGCTTATTGTCTGGTTGTGTTTTAAAAGTATTTAATGTCATTCCTATGGCATTACTGGGGCCTTGCTGAAAACATTTCCTCAATTTAGGTTTCTGAGTTTGTTTATCTTGTATTTAGCTGTTATGGAATGTTGTTTAATAATCTTGGATATTTTTTAAGTGTGGCCTGATTTTTGGCATGTGTGCATAAAACAATAGCTAAACAACGAAAAAAAAAAAAAAAAATCAAAGTTTTTCATAAGAAGTGTTAGAAATAGCAAATTTCCCCCTTTCGACCGACTTTCGACAGGAATGTTCATTTGTTAGAGCTTTCATTTTATTTTTTTCTAATTTTCTCATTCTTTAGTCCTCGGACTATAGTCCTCGTTATTTTGCCTTTGTTTGCCAATCTTCAGTATTATTACTAGTTTAGTTTTTCCAATTAATTGTCTTAAACCTGTCCAAAGGCCAACCCGTAGGTCTAAAGGCAGTACAATCCCAAGGTCCTCTGTACAACGCGTCTTCTACGTTAGTTTGTTCCCAGTAAAAATCAGATCGATTTGCAATATATATATACAGTTTATTTACAATCCAATTGATATATTTTGTGCTACATGAATAAACACACATTCTAATCATTGTCCTCACCGAAATTATTAACAGGATATCCAGGCGTTACCAGCTTTCTCCTTCGAAAAACTCTGACTCAACTGATGCGAACTATAAACACTGATTTTTCTTTAAATTATATCGAGGATCAACAATTTTCCATCCTGTTTAATAATGGAAAATATTAATAATGACTTTCGGAAGAATTTGCACTAAAATCTCTATACTTTCACTATGCGTTTTATAGATACTGGTTCTAAATAAAGTTTTCGTTGATTAAGTTACTCCTTTGCGATCGTTGCCAATAAAGAAAGAGTTTGAATACGACCCACAGGCGCCCATTCTTGGAACGCACGAGAAGGCAGAGTTGAAATCACCGTTTTTAGAAATCGAAAGCATCTCGGGTACACCACCATGGACAGGCGTGTCGAAAGTGTCGCATGTGTGGATGCTGTGTTGAATGAGCGGGCTACTTGGGGGAAACGAATGGACTGAACAAGCAGTGCGGCTGGAACGCGCTTGATGGATTAGAAACAGGGTAGCTGTATTGATGGGGAAGTTTGTAGCGTGGCATCTGAGGGTAAATCGGCGGTTCTCGACGGTACTGGCGGCCTGGGAGGCTTAACGGTATCGATCCGTCATACCGTTGCGAAACAGGAACCCTTAAGAAACCAGGAGAATTTGAGATTAGCGAAGGCAGCCCAGCACTGTGATGCCAGTCCATGTAACTACAGGGTATCGTATGCAAGTTTAGTGAGAAAAAACTCGGGCTTGGGGTGATTCTTTGTTGTCGTTTGAGGCGGTTTGTCGAAGAAGGAGGATTTCGGCGCCTGAGTTTGCCAGTGGTGGATCCTATAACAACATCGTCTGCACATGGGTCCAGTATCCAGTAGTTCCCTTTACCTGGGTCGTCATAATGTCTTGGAACCTTGACGAAGCATTTGCTCAGCGAGAGATTATGTCGTATTGAGTTCTGCCATCCTTGCTTGTTTTCACGGTAGTAAGGGAAATTCTAGAAAGAGTATATAAGGATTATTTAGAAGGAACAGAAGTATAAACGCCCTAACTGGACTGCCTCAAAGCTGCCCTCATTAGAGTGACCTTCAGTGAAAGGCAGTTTAAATCTATCTGTTTGAGTTTCCGGATTTGCATTGAAAACTAAATTAACTTCCTTTCTCGATTGGTGTGTTAGATAAACATGGGTCAATAGCCAGGAAAGAACATTTTGAGAACACAGAAAGTACAAGTAATGTATGTATCGAAACTGCTGTAATATACTTTGTTCTCGAACATTCTGGAAGCTGTGCTTGCTTGAAAAGCCACTTACAAGACGTAAAAATGTTAAAAAGAAATTTCCCCCCCCCCTGTTTTTGATTCCTCTATCAAACTGAAAGTGAAATAAATTTGTTCCAATGAGTAAGAAGGCTGGTTAAGGAATATTTTTAGAATCTAAAATTCTTCCTCGCTTTCTTAAAAAAGACCATATTGTTTAACACATGTTTTATCTTTACGAATTTTCGTAATGGATTCCTCTTAACTCCTTCATATTGCCTTACATTATTTTTGATAAACGTAAAATAAGTTCTAACTTTATACTTTATTGAACTGCGGGCGAATAATACTTCTAGTTCTTGGTGCGCTTTGAGATTGGTTATGTAACGTGTAAGTATTAAAGATTAAAGCACTCCAGTGGAGTATAAATTATAACAGCATTTCAGCACGTTCATACATTAATCAATGTTGAATCGGGGGACCTGTATTTCCCTTATGCCACCGGCCCTGAATCGCACAACTGTATACCCTTCAAGCTTGGAAAGAAAGTCCTTGTGGGTAATTTAGCTTCAACGCTCGTTTGCTTACCTCGTTCGTTTTTTGATGTTTTATCTCGAAATTCATTAGTTCTGTAGATAGTTTTTATATTTGCGTGCGTTTTTACAGATATTCAAGGAAAAGGGAGTTTACTTATGACATTGAAGGATTACCTTCATAATGTACTCATAGATGCCACTTAGAGTCAGACGCTTCTCCTCAGAGCCTCGGATCGCCATCATGATGAGAGCGTTGTACGAAAACGCTGGCTTTTCGTTCTTTTTTGTTCCTCCGTCGTCTCTTTTCCCATTTTCCTCATCATGGCTGTTGCCTTCAAACTTGCCTTTCAATACTTTTTCCGAAGAAATAGTGCCCTTTGAATGTCGTTCTGTCTCTAAGATGCCATTTTCTTCAGGCTCGTTTTCGTTGTTGTTACTCTTCTGGTTACCAGACTTCTCTTCCTTTGTTGGTATCATATTGAGATTCTATGTCTCATGCAAGCGTGATAACAAAAAGGGATGCACGGAAAAAGTTACGTGTCTCTCTAGTAAGAGTTACTGATGTGTTTGCTGCGAGTTAGCTATCCTGTTGTCTTGATGGCTTCACACGACCCAAGACGAAACTGATATGACTAAACACCTATCTATATTGTTCTCTTCCAATGGGACAGCCCATTAAGGCCCCATTGTTGGCTTTTCAATAGACTATCCAGTGCGGATCAGTAATGAGTAATTTTGAACTTGCTAACACTGTATTTAGCCACATCAATAGAGTAGAGCTCTGTGGAACAAAGCACTCAACCAATAAGGGGGCTCTGTCAGCCACTCCCACATCGCTGTGAAACATTCAATATCACTTGACAAAGAAGTGAATGCTTATTCAAATCACGGCCCGTTCTCCAGTAATTAACTGCACAGCCTTCTTTACTGCAATTTGCAAAATCATGCGAACTCAGACATCCAAACACTCAACTGGTTTTTGCCGATTTAGCTTTCGTCAATCAAAATTAAAAATCAAAAATACGAAGGCTAACCGAATATCAAAATCATATTTAGCTGTTATAAATCGTCTAAAGATCGTTTTCAGTCATTTGGTAGGTTTTTAGGGATATTTATGAGTAGTTTTCTGGTGTTTTGTTTGAAGTGGGTGGAAGCGAGTAACCCATGCAAAATCCAAAGCACTATTTGAAGGTCAGAGTTCGCATGATTTTGAAAATTGAAGTAATTTCTAGTTATACAGCAAGGAAACTAATACTCGTTTTTTGTTCGTTCGTGCAGTTAAACATCAATATACCGTTACTTAAGGATGTGCAACAAAAGCCCAAGAAAAAAGTCCTGTTGATATCCTGCTTCGATGTGAGCGATTTGGTTTAAATTTTATAAATACGTTTTGTTCATATCAATGTGAGATAGCGATAAACAAGTCCGAATTCTTACTGGTATTGTTGACATTCGTTGGATCGTTATATAAACTATAATTTATCGGTCAAAATTTATTCAATTCGAAATCAATTCAAGCCAACAAATTACCAATATCTCGAGATGAATATCTCAAAACACTGAAAAAAGGGTAAAAAGAAAAAATGTTCATGAATCTATCACCAGAACCCTCTTAAAAAGATCTTGAATTTCAGTTCTAGAAACGTCTTTACAGTTCCCACGATGACAACAGAGTACAAGCAGAAAGAACGCGTCCCTTTACGACTAATTCAAAAAACCACTTTACACAATTAGAGTATACCTCGTGACCTACAAAAGACCCCTCGATAATAGGATAATTATTGTTTTGTAGATTGCCAGCCTAACACATGCTTTTTTTTCTTTTTCGGTGTTCGATTCGATTGGCCAGCGTCGTTTGTTTGATTATAAATATTAAATAGCATTATGAGGTCCTTATCAGCTGTTTTCAGAGTTCTTGGCCATTTCTAACGGCTTCTTAATGGGTTGGCGCACACAAAACAATAATTCGCTTAGTAGAAAGAACGTGTTGCTTTCTTTGAAAATCCCATCGCAGGCATGAACTGGTGCCTAAAAATTGTAATTCTTTGCCTCGATTTTCTAGACTTAATTCAAACTGACTTGGGAGGACATTCTAATGCGCTCTTATCTTATATAAGGCTTAAAGTAAATCATACTACTTCTGACTGTAATTCTTTTTGCATATTAATCTTTAGCCGCTACCTGTTACGAAAAGGTTTCTTTCGCTAATGGATATAACAAACGATTCTTGTTTTATCAAACTATGACAAAGAAAATAACTTTTAGAGATGGTATATCTTTAGGCAAGGTTAACATTGGGTTCCCTGTGGTGCTTAAAAAAAGTTTGAAGAACTTTAAGAAAACTTTGAAGATTATTAGGACTTTGATTTCTGCGATATTTTTTTCTCACTTTCCTTTTTGATTTCGAATATTGTAGGAATTGGAATTTGCATCTCAGTACTTGAATACAAAAGAGTTGTTTAAAACACTTCTTTTATATGTCTTACAGTCGTGAATAATTGATTTAAAATGTTTTCGAATCAAATGACACGAAATAAATCTGGCCAACGAACGTATTAAGAATTCATTTATAGTGAAAAAACAGTAGTTTCGGTAAAATTTTCGAAAAAACCTCGTCACAAGTTTTCTTCGAAATAATTGATAAATGCTTCATCAAAATATTTTTTGATCTTATTCCGAGCTTTCGCACT
This sequence comes from Stichodactyla helianthus, assembly GCA_015163945.2. Lineage (NCBI taxonomy): Eukaryota > Metazoa > Cnidaria > Anthozoa > Actiniaria > Stichodactylidae > Stichodactyla > Stichodactyla helianthus. Next base: position 5,735 of record WUAP02145978.1, on the reverse strand, counting down.
AAAAAAGATAAAATATAAATTAAGGTTCATGAAGCATTTATCTTTACTAATCGTGAAAGTTTATATACACCTGCAGTTTCAAAAACTTAGTCACAGGCAAAAGCAACAAGCGATAAGTAGGGACCGAAAGCAAACTCTTGGTATCGTATTAGCTGAGTTTTTGGTCATACATTTGAGCTTGCAGCCTGCCGTATATAGCTAATTCACTTAACGTTGTCGCTGAAAAAACCTAAAGCGTAAAGCTTTGAGAGCGGAATCATGAAATTTTTTTCAACGTGACATTATTACAATAAGAAACTCACAACTCACAGTATGCTTGCAAATTCTACATTTTGGACCTGTATTCCTTAATTCTTAGATAGCTTACAGAGAAGTTTGTTGGTAAACAAAAGATAAATGAAAGCTTTTAGGCTTTTTTCAGCGAGAACGTTAATTGAATTAGCTATACTGTAAAAAGACTAAAATGACAGCGTCTCTCAGAATGGATGCGACAACAGTTTTTGAAATAAGTTTATATGCCCTAGGGAGGTTTTTTGACATTTACTCTTTATTAACTAACTGTTTTTGAAGTGTAAGGATACTTTTACTGATTGCGTGATTTTGGTTTCCTTGAGTTAAAAAGCGAACTAAACTTTTGGTTCTTCTATAGTTATTCTCTCAGCATGACTGCAAAATTGTACCACGCAAATAGACCAAAAAATTTGTAATTCCAAGTATTGTTTTTCAAACACCCCACAGAAACTTAATTCTCTTTGATTAATTGCTTATTATTTTCCATGTACTTAATGGCTGTAAACTATAAGGGGTCCTATGTTCTGGTCATCAACAGCTGTAAGGTATTTGTTCTAGTTAAGAGTGTCCCATGTGCCAAGTAGACTAATAACAGAACAAGTGTTGCTATCAACTCTCTGTTGGGTTTTCCAAAACAAATACTGATAAAATAAAGTCATCTATCAAGGAGATAAAATAGGATACTTTTTAAAATGTAATTTCTCCTTTTTCTCTGGCTTTTCGTGTTGTAATTTTTTATCTTCATCTCCAGTGCCATGATTTATATCTAGGTTCGATATCCGTGTTATAATGCCGTGAATAAAAACTACATCAGTGGAGTGATATACGGTAAAGCGATACACTTCACGATAAACTGTTCAATGCTATTGTAACGACTTTAAATGTGTCACTATAAACAAATTATATATGACTTATTTAGAGCTTGATATAGTCTTTATTCACTCGTTTTCCGCCGGTATCATCGCGAAGGGAGGAAAACCGGAGAACCCGGAGAAAAACCCTCGAAGCACAGTAGAGAACCAACATACAACTCTACTCACATGTGATAGCACGTTCAGAGATCTAACTCAGTCGAGACCACAGTAGAGAGGCAGCGCATTGGCAGCGCACTTCACCTATGCTTCCCTTTACTACATGATAACCGTGTACTTCTCGCAGGAACTCTCAAGGAATTGCTAGAAGAATAGAACACTGTCTAGCGTTTTTATTTCCACATCCTAGTTCGTATCAGCAGAGCCTTTCTAGATACACTGATTTTAATCGATAAAAAGCCTGCGCAAGAAGACAAGATCTAGGAAGCGCAATACGATTCAAGTGTTGGTTTGAGCAAACTAAGACAAAAATTAGCTCGAATGGGATGGTTCCTTGGAAAGCAAGTGCTGTAGTTCAAAAATGAAATACTTTTCCATCATTTCAGTATTACTTTTCATTCTTATTTTCTGTTATGAGAACTGTTGAGAAAAAGTGATTTGAGCGGTTTATTTATTTTTGACAGCAGCTGCTCGACTGCGTTTCTCAGCTCAGTTTGTATGTGTTTTTCAACATTACGCGAACCTCCTGCTGTTTCAGTCGGTCCGTTGACGCCGATTGGAATTTGGTTTTTCACTGCCGTCAATCCAATCCAATCTGAAGTAAATTAACTCGGTTGCTCTATGACTTTTCGTTGACGAGAGCAAAAAACAAACCAAAAAACAAACAAACAAACAAACAAATTCCAACCTGCATGTCTGAAACAGGGCGTAGATTTCAAGGGTAATGTTGAAAATTGCTGTACAAAGTTTATTAATAAGCAATCGTTGCAGTTATCGATCGTGTAACATGGGTATCTGCGCTGGGCATCTATAAAGTGAGGAATAAGATTTCATTGGTCAGTTACCCTACGGAATTCTCCCATTACTACTAGAGAGTTGCCAGTTTTTTCAGGCAGTCCCCACCAGCTTACCCAGATTTCAATAGACCTCTTTACCAGTTTTGTCGTTTACCGAATTGTCGTTACCAGTTTGTTATGAAACGCGTGTTAAAGACCACTACATCGATCTTACCCACGTAACTTATACTCCAATTTGAATCCGCCTTTGGAGGCAAGACTAACACGTGTCCCGTTCAAGATCGCTGGATCCTTCCTTGTGTGAAGTTATAACCGCCCCCTAATCCCGTCAAATCCAGAGAAGACATAAATTTTAAATTTTAAAGTGATTTATCGAATTGCTCTTACAGCTGCCTTTTCCCTTCAGATTGGAATGGTTTGGGAAGACTTGAAAAGGCAAGTCGCGTATTTAATAAATTTATTGAGTTAAGCCTTAAATTCGACTTGCACCTTTTTCATTTCGACCCTTCATTAACATTAAAGAATTAAACCCAATCGAAACATTGACCTAGCATGACATTTTTATTTAAGAAATTTGTACATATTTTTTCCTTTGAAACGGCTTTACGGCGCTGACTTACATTACTAACACTTTAATGGCTTTGCATTTTTGCGTGTAAATCGTCCAATCACAGCGCGCGGTTGCGATTTCAATTAAAGTGAAAGTAGGGCTATGATTTGGCGTGTCGTTCCTCACTAACAGGAAGTCCAGTTTTTAGAGAGATTTAGTCGTAGCTTAAGAAGTATTTATGTGGACATGAGCCGGAAAACACGACTTCAAATTTCAATCACTGCTCTTCAGCGTTCTTTCAGTAAAGACTACATTAACTAATTAACATGTTTACTAGAAGCCATGCGTTTTTTGTAAGTACCACAAAAGCGGCAGGACGTTTATGTCCTTTTGATCCTCATTCACTGGTAACTCAAACCTTTGCAGTTGTTTTGTTAATCTATTTGACCCTTAACAACATAGATTACTGTTTTGCCATTTGATAACCTTACCTTGTGTTGTTGACCAGTGTAATTATCCGTACTTTGCTATCATAAACAGGTGGCACTTGTATTGAGTTCTGTATTGATATTCTTGTTGATACTGAGCGATGACAGATGAAACTAAAGTAATTATTAATTGACAAAAGGGCAATACTAGTTAAGTGACCGAATAAAAATAGAGGAACATTGACAAATCTAATTGACAAATAGATAGTGAACGGTAATTTGGCAATTGGAAAAACGCAGTCTGAGATGTTAACTAAAAATAATGGCAAACACATAAAGTGGGTTTCGTCTGATACTACAGTTCAAAATGATATGACAGTTCTGTAGCCGTACTTTAGCCGTAAACGTACTTTACTGTGGTCGTACCTAAGCGTTGTAATTGGATAGTTCACTTGATAACTATGGGAAACCATTGTTATTTTCGTTTCTGTTCTTAATCTTGTTCTTGTTGTTCTTGTTAGTTCTTCTTGTTCTTCTTTTTGTCGTTATTATTTTTCTGTTCTTGGTTTTGTTCTTCCTGGGTTCGAAGATGATAATTTGGACCAAGAGAGAAGCTCATTCTCTTGTGTGGACGTAAAACTTTTTATCCGTTTTCAAAGTGAAAACGTCATTTTCAGGGTTATCAAGTTCCTTGGTTAAAACTTAAACACAACCAAAAACCAACTCTAAACTCCAACTTGATCTCGAAATCCAGAACCTCATTACGACTTTGTTTGTTGAACAAGCTTAGCCCTTGCGCTCTCGGAAAGAAAGCGAATTTGCCACTGATATATGCAATATTTTTTTATCGAGATCTTATCAAAATGCTATTTTACACTTTCAATTCCTTTTGTCATTATCGAAGTATCTTTCGAGAAGTTCGACGGCTGCCGTGAATGTTGATGTCGGATAGTGTACGGCATCGTACGGCTTGTGTGGCAATCCCGTACCGTTGGGATACGAGTCGGTCATTGGAAAAACATCTAGGATATCAAATCCCGCGTCGCACATGGCTTGTGTTGCATACGCGTTATAGAGCAGTAGACGCTGTGGATTAAAAATATTCACGATACTTTATTTATTATTCTACTACCTTCCTTTTCCCTGCCCCCTTACCACAATAACTGACTTTTCGGATGAGGTAGTAGACCATATTGGAGTTCTGGAAAAAAATGATGCATGAAGACAGCGCCTCGTGCGAAATCACGCTTGTTGGCGTGAAACCACTGACTTGTTCTGTTGTCACTCTTTTCTTTATGACTTCTTCATGGTTCACTCGTAAAACTAAACTTTTAAGCAACAGAAAAAGTCATAGAAATGTCAATCTTTTCGCGCCAAGAAGCGTGATTTCGTGCAAAGCTTCGCCTTCATGCATTATTTTCGAGAACTCGGAGAGGCCTATTGACCTCTTTCGTAATGGCAGCAGCTTATTAGCATAATGCTTTTAAATTTTAGTGTTTTATAAAAATTCGGTCTTCCATTCGAGAGAACATGATTATCCAAGTAAACTGATTTAAAAGCTTGAGTAAAAAGTTTAAATCCTAAAGCAATTACGAGCATTTAAAGTTGTGAGAAAACGTGGAAACGAGGCCATTAAGGCATGATCTCTGAAATCCATACAAAGTTATCTAATTTGACCCACAATATCTTTTAAAATTTTGTTGCATTCAAACTTTCAGTGGTTACTGATTTTTAAGAGTTTTCTCAGATGGTATAAGTTATTTTAACAATGAAGATCCTTATTTGCGAACACTTTAGAAATCTGTTTTTAAGAAAAAGGTCTATAGTTACATTTATGTGTGTGGCGTTTGCTAACGTACCTGGTATGTCAAAAATCTCAGTCCCTTTGAATGTCTTGCTCCAGTTCTAGGATCTCCGTACTTTTCCCTGTTCATGGCAGTAGTTGTCTTCCATATCATTTGTCCATGATAATTTCTTCCAATATCTCCGACTTCCCCACTCTCCCGTCCCCTGAACATCATCATAGTCCTGTCAATCAGTTCTCTATATTTGGTAAAGTTAATGTTTTGTACGTAGTGAAGTCCAAGATTAAGAATGATGACGCTATTATTGTCCTCCCTCATTGAAGTATCGTTCAAAACTTCACCAATTTCGCTTAAAATTCTCTCCACGCTAAAATCTAGGTCGTCGTTCTGGAGTTTGCCTATTGTTTGGTTGCCTCCTGGAAGTTTGTACACCCAGTTGTATGTTCTGTTGCATTGTTTGAAAATGTCTTTACACAATGGACGTTTCTGAATGAGCTTGTAAAAGAAGTCACCGTTCGAATCACCGTAAATCCACAGAGTGCCCGTCTTCTTTTTATGTGGTCTTCTTAGCTCTCCTGAAATTTAGTTTGAAATTATAATTGATTATCAAAAGTGTAAGTAAAACAGGAACTTCCTTACCTCCCTCCCTCCCTCCCTTTCTCCCTCCCTTCCTTCCTTCCTTCCTTCCCTTCCTTCCTTCTTGCCTTCCTCTCCGTCCTTCCTTCCTCCCTCCCTTCCTCCCTCCCCTCCCTCCCCCCCTCCCTCCCCCCCTCCCCCCCTCCCCTCCTCCCTCCCTCCCCCCCCCCCCCCCCCCCCCCCTCTCCCCTCTCTCC
>WUAP02145967.1:0-11518 GCA_015163945.2 Stichodactyla helianthus | reverse complement strand
ACAAAAAATTACTGGGACAGAAAAATTAAAATTGAACATCATCATTGTTTTGCCTTTGGCTCTTATAGAAAAAATTGCAAGTTAATTTTGCCCCCCCTCTATTTGCCCTACCCCCCCCCCCCCCCCCCCAGAAATATTGACTGGTCCCTTAAAAGAGTGGCAGCCAAAACACCTTACAGGTCAACAATTAGCAGCCCCATTAGCAAGCTGGTTAAATCTCACATTAGAATTGAAAAATGATTTTTAACTGCAAATCAAAATCTCTTAGTTTGTCACATTTAGTGATTTTATTTGATTGATTGATTAGTTGAGTGGGAAGAAGAGATTATTCAAAGAAGACTATAGAAAATGTGCTTTTCTATCACATATGGTTAATACTAGATTTAATTCCAAGCTTTATATAGCTATTTATACAAGCAATATAACAGATTTGTAAGTGACCTATGATCTTAATGCATAATTCAATACTATAATCCATACAGCTTATATTACACCTAAGCTATGCTATATAATCTTATTCTTGTTTATTTTACATCCTATATTATTCAAGACACACTCATAACACTGGCCTTGGCTTTGGGCTTAAAAGTTTAGGAAAAAATAATCTTAATTAAGCCCTGTTAAGCATATACTAAATATATTCAAACAGAAAGATATGGATTAATGGTTAGACTATTCTTGAGTAGTTCTAAAAATATACCCCTGTATGAAATATTTTAAAAATTGTAAATAAAAAAACCCCAAAGCAATATAAAAAGGCAAACTTACAAAAAAATTCTTATTAATGTTTAAACCCTTCATGTTACAATGTTATGAAAAACCTAGAGAAATTTTTGCGAACACTTGTTTGAATATTTAATAGATAGAGCACCTGATAGCATTTTATTACCTTCTTGAAATAGACAAGATTTTTATTTTTCTAATTTTGTTTTATTGAGACAAAATGTCATTGGAAGGTTTGACTTTTTCTCCCTTTTGCTTTAATTATTTTGTTTCCAAATTTTCTTGATATCGTGTTTTTAAAGTTAGTAATTATTTTGTTAGTTCAAAAATTTTCTTTTCTTTTTCTGTTTTTTTTTTCCCCTTTTAAGTCAACTGTAATAAAATGAAATTCCGTATCAGTTTTCACCACTACAATACTTTTTCTTCAAATCATTCATAATGCATGGCATGGCTAGAGACCTTAAATAGTCAAGGCACAGATAGTGACACTAGCTATTCATCAAATCGAGCTTCATAAATGCTTTGGTTCATCAAGTATTGTTGAGATCAACCCAGCAGGGACAGTGTGTAAAATATTTAAAACAACGCCCAGCATGTTTAGTAACCAATATTTTTCTCATTAAATTCAAACTGTGAAGGTTAAAAACTGAAGTCTATAAAGCCTGAGATCGTAAATCATTACGAGCGTTTTAAAAGGCGCCTTTTTCTATTTATGCAGTAAAAACGTACTTGAAATATATTCTAAGGGACTAAAAACTAGTACATAATAAAAATATGAGGGCGGAGTATTTCCTTTTGCGTGGAAAGAAACTGCTACTCTAAAGTGAGGTTTTTATAAACTTGTACACTTTCTTCTTGTTAAGTGCAATTGAAAATTTGCAGTGAATTTTCAAGATTCTTCGAAGAGCCCCAGATGGAATACTTGGAGAGTATATGCAGTTCTTGAACTATCAAAAAATTGCGAGAAAATCGACACAAAAGAAAAATTCTTCTTTCGAAAGAGTTTCCAGAAATCCGTTTACAAAACAGCCTAAAATGTTGAATCAAAACATACTAACAATATAATATTTACAATTTTCTTTCTTATTGTATAACGTAGCGTTTGAAATTTGTCAATATATATCAACAGCGCTACGCAGCCAAAAATAACACAAAATACGCGAATATCACTAAAGTATTTTCGTTAAGTTCTAAGATATTTACCTTTAAAAACTCTAAAAATAATAAGATTAAAAACAAAATATAGTCGAGGTCTTAGGGAGTATTTTAGATGGCTTCTTTGTTTTATATTTTTTTAAACATTATCTATTGTTTGCGTTGAAAGACACAACTTCTTGAAGAACAGGTTGCGCGTTTATTCTGTATCCAGAATAATTCCATTATTGCGTCTTTCAAAACACATTCTCCCAAAACAATTTTTTTTGTTTTTAATTTAAACTTTAAAGATTATTAAATCCTTTTAACAAGTGTTGTTTTTTCAGATTTTTAACCCTTTTTTCCCGCCCGATACTACGCGCCAGTGTACATGTTTGAAAGATAGTAAGAAAAATCAACTGATCAACGAAAGTGGTGTTTCTGGATGAAAAGATCATCAAAATTCAGAATATTTTATGACTAAACCATTCTTTTTTCGCTAAAATATCGACCGCAACGTGAAATGACCCCAACCTCTTGCGAAATTGACAGCGGACTATCTTGTGATAGATACACAACTACCACGGCAACAGAAACCAGCCGATGAGCATGTCTGTCTAATATGGATTTTTCCCCCTGCAAATGAAATACTAAAGCCCAGCGGATCTAGGTGATATATTAATGTTTTCGTAGCTTAGACGCGCTGATTGAGCCACAAGGATCGCATTATCCATTAAAACATAACGAAATGGAAGAAGACGGATGCGTGCATATCATCGGACATATCATTAGTAAGGGGTAATAAATAACAAGTTATGTAAGGCATCAGATATAAATAAGTGTTTTTCTGGCATCACGGAATGAGTACTTAAAATAATACGGCCGTTTTTCAATAGGAATATTTTCAAAACGCTTCTGGAATCAGCATATTGTCAATGTTGTCAACTCCAAGAGTTGGATTAATTATCATAGACTTACACAAAAGACTGTCAATGGACACGTGGCCTGGTATGGTAAACAACATTTGAAGACTTTTTGGTTTGCACTTGAAAGAAAATTATTCTAGTGAAAAGATTCGACCGAGTGGGGCCTGTTTAAATAACTGCAGCTGTGTTGATTTCGCATTTTGAAGCTGGACGTTGTTGTCGTTCTAACCAAAATTGAACGTGCTATTCCAAGTAGATTCTCACAGCAAAAGACCGAAATACGATTTCCGTTTCATACAGATTTCGAGCACTGAAGTACGCTAAGTAAGACTTAAGGATACATAAACACATATAATAAAACATCAAAGTAATATCCGGTAAAGAAATTCTCTAAAAATATTAGGAAAATGTCATGTCTTTCATTATCTCTGTAGTTCAAGGTTAAACGCGATGGACTCGGATCACGGCGTTTGCATAAAACTGTTATTATTGAAAAATATAATCTCATCAGTGAAAAAGGTCGCATAAAATTTTGACCACATAAGTAGGCATAATGTTGTGGTCAAGTAACGGGATCGCCATCAGAGAGTTGACAACCCTGTTTACAAAAGTAACACAAAAATTACAGACTTGTTGTACTTACCAGCCATGAAAACGTGAAACGGATGGAAAATATGTTCGCTGCATTGCCAGAGCTTGCAAATGCATTTCCTCCTAAAACTTTAGTCGTGTATTGTCCGAAAGAACAAGGTCCATTCGCTGTTGCAGACTGGCCGTATTGTTTGAGGCAAATTTTGAAGAACGTTTCACAAGGGTCTCGGCAATGGCGACGGTTTCCATATATTGTAGGACTCCCATCACAACACTCGCCGTTCCTCAACTTTCCTGCGATGTTTTGAAACGAAACCAATTGGATTTCGAAGTTTCCAGCACCGACTGCGGTCTACGAAAGAAATAAATATAGCCTTATCAAGTACTGCGTTGACGCTGAGGCGAAAGATCGATCAAGTTTCACTACATTGCACCTGACCTACGGGCACACGAGGAATTACGTTCTTTTACCTGCACATGAATGAAATGGAGTAAAGCTTCGAAAAAAATGAATTTTAGCAACAAGCCAGAAGCCATTGATAAAAATCACTATCTCGAATTTAGTGACTGATTTGGAAAGAAGAGCAAGCGTAAAATATCCGATTGCAACATGTATTCAAAGCGACGGTTCTGTCCAATGAGTTCGCAGCAGTTCTCACTATCATAGCGAATGTAAATCGAATGTGAGACTAAATGCAGACAGATGCAACGTACCCTAACATTTTATAAGGGGGTGCGGTGAGGTTACCTACTGAGCATGCGTAAGGTAATTAAGTGACGTAACCTGATACCCGCGAGCATACTTATCGTTTGTTAATTCAACTCTTGATTGGCTCTTTGGCTTTTTTGTGTGTGATCTATTGTAAACACGTTCAACTGAAATTATCAAAGAGGCGAATTCAAAGATCTTTCTAAAGTTCCTAGACATTGATCAAGTTTCGGCGAGCTGTTTGTGAGAGGCAAAATACCAGGGACAGGTGTTTTTTAAGCTCCTTATCCTAATTTTTTTTCTGTAGAGGTCTCTAATTTTAATAACTTGTGCATTAGATTATAATTGCTATGGACGTGCAAAATATCTTTTTAAGACATTCATGAAAAAGGAAAAATTTGTAAAATGTAACGCACTGAGCAGTGAACATTTTCAGAATTAAAATAGGTTTTCTTTCAATCTGTATAAGAAATTTAAAAATGATTTTTTAAAAATCCCGAAACGCATTAAAGAAAAGAGATGTGAACCCAATACAATATTTCTAACAGTTTTAATTTAATACAAAGAAAAGAACTACGTGCAGTGGCTTGGAGTGGCACGAGTTGAACAAAGTAAAAATAATAGATGAGGATTATAACAATAAGTTTGCGCGTGCCGTCTCTGACAGCGAGATCAACAATGCGCACACTGAATAACTGAAACTTTTGCGAGTCCAAGTCACCTCATCTGGGGTTTTTTCCGAAGCTGTACGCATTGGAAAAAGGCGGGAAAAATCATACTGAAGCGACACCTGTTAAAGACCTACAAGACCACCCACAATAACGTTTTATGACGCGATAACCGGTGTCGACTTTTGATTTAACCAGACTGCGGTTGCATTAAGGAAATGTTGGGATCAAGACCCATGCGGTATGGAGTCTAATTAATAGCCCAGGTATTCCTTACGTATCATAGATGCTTCTCGGAAGCATTTCTAGTCGATCGTTACAGAAACGAAACGAGTTTTCATCAGATGGGTTGTGAGTTTGCCAAAATGCAAGTAAAAGTAAAACACGACCTGAAAGATATTATTTTATTTTAAAACACGACCTGAAAGATATTATTGTTTTACGGCAACGCCTAACTGTCTTATTAGAGTTTTACAGCCGGAATAAATAAGACGCATGATCAATGGAATGTTTTTTGATACGACACATTTAGTACTAATTCAATTTTCAGACTCTTCGCACAAATACTAAAGTATCAAAACAACCTTAAATGTATTACCCAGCCATATAAATAACAAGGATTTTAATTGTTATTACCTTAGGGACTTTGGTCCAATTGAACGGATTCACGAAAAAATAAATAAATGAATAAATAAACAGACTTACACAGAAAAACATGCGCTTTCTAATGGACAACTGTTGGATTGTCACAAGCGCGAAAATCAGAATTATTTAACTCCAAGGCTTCATTGAAATTTCTTAACAAATTCATTTACTATCGTATCGTCAAACGAAAAGGCGGGAAAATCATAGCAGTAAAGGGAAATATCATGATTTTTCCAAGCATAACAAGTCATAGAAACCGTCCAAATCTTGAAGGTCGGCCCTTGTTTTAGATTTCTGCCAAAATGATGAATTCAATGCATTGATTGCATCCTTGAAGGAAGAGCCTTAGGTTCTACATAAGCTCTGTTTGATATGTTCACCTCTTACCACGTCGCGAGTCGGAAAGGGTAATGACTCTTGAAACGACAATCCAGCCACCAGCTTTCGAACCAACAAACTCCACAAAACGAATTGAACGTTTAAATCACAAATAATCTAACTAACAAAGAGGATTATGTTAGTGAAGAATGGAAAGTGGCTTTTTAATTTGAAGGGGAATAATGATCAGACAAAAAAGTGAATTAGAATTTGTCCGTCTGACAAATACTAAAGCCTTCACTTAATCATCTCGACGAAGCAAGCCGGATCAGTTTGTGTTTTTGCTGAAGCTTGACGGACATTTGAATAAAATCCAAACATGAAGTGCGCCCACAAACAAGGTTTTAAGACATAACATAAGAGTATGAGACATTTGGTCTTTGTTTTTCTGTTTTGTTAACGAAGAATGTGGCAATTGTGAAAACTAAAGCAGAAAGAAAAGAGCGCTAAGTATAGTTAGGAATCGAAAAACAAAAATAGAATGAAGTCCATATGACTTGTTTTTTGGTATGCCGCACTTGGCGGAAAAATTTGTAAAAAGTCTCTAATAAAAGCCGATGAACTTTTGAGAAACTACAAATTATTATTTCTTTTTAATTTCTAAAATGTAAAGAATGATTTTAGTGTGATTGAGGAAAGCAAGCCGAAGAGCATAGTAGAAAATAAACCAACAAAGGATGCTATTAAAGATTGGTGGTTCGACATTTAGTTTTTGCGATTTCTCAAAAAAATGGAAATGAATGAGAATCAAATTAGGATAGAATTAAAAAAAAAAAGAAAAGAAAAGAAAAGAAAACATTGATTGAGCTTATAACCATAAAATACAAAGTAAGATAAAAAAACAAAATCAACAAAAACAACGACGGCAAACGAAACTGCAAACGAAAACCAAAAGAAATAAAGGATAAAAAGTGAAAATGTTCACTTAAAGATCTTTTGCGCCTTACACGGGAATCGTTCTTACGGTGTAGGACGATCGACGTTCAAAAATTAACCGTCACTAAATTAGCATTCTCTCTTGGTTTCAAAATGATAGCTACATACATTGGTTGCTATAAACAAAAATACCTTGTTCAAGCCAATCAGGTGGCACAATAGACCACATGGCAGAACTGACCGTCAAAATAGAACCAACACGTACAACCTTTCAGCACGCAAACATCTCATACTTGAACTGACTTGAACAGCGAACTAACAAAAGCTATTATCTGGTTCTATTACGTTTGGCATTAATATAGTATTGATAGTGTGAATGCCAATGAATTGAGGTAGAATGAAATCACCTATTAGCGCTTTCCACTTGATTGGTTTGGAAAGGCGGCGCGTGCCGTGAAGAATGGGCTCGTAGGGTCTTCTCGTCAGGGAAGCACAAATAGCAACAACAAAAAACTACGCTATCGAGCATGACGCGATATTTAACAAAAAAACGCACAAGAATCGAAAAAAGGGAACATTTCATCCCTGAAAACAGACGCCTGATGGAAGGAAGTTGATTTATGATTTGCTGTTCCACGTCGTGGCGGAACAAAGGAAGGATTATAGCAACGTTATACTGCAGGCTTAGTACCACGTGCACACAAACAGCTAATCCATTGACGGCGCGTGCCATCCTTTTAAGGACAATTCTAATGGAAATTTAACTGACACCTGCAAAGGCGGGGTTTCTAGTGAATAAAGATAATTTTATATATACCATGATAGTCAGTATGGACGCGCGTTATTCTTAACTTAAGAATGCGCCCGAGTAACGTATAATTATTAGACAGGGTTGTGAATAATCCGACCAACAGTGAATTAACCTTAATTTTTAAGTCAAAGATACAGAGGCACTTTTTTCACATGTAGGTAAGAATCCCAGTCCCAACTGCCGTCTTTAGTTTGAATTTCTCTGATGAGTAATGCCTTTACATTGTTCTAAAGACTAACAATTTTATTTGCTTAATTTGGCAGTTGCCTTATTTTTCAGTTTGACCATCCTAATTTTTGACTCTAAATTAACGATCATTTTAAGGTGACACACGGCTGTAATCCACGACTAGTGGAAAAATAGTTCCGCTTGGGGGCATTAGAATTGCGCATTACAAGATAACAAGTCTCCCGCCAAGAACGTAATCACAATGATTGCAGTGTCTTGCCGATGTTTTTTATTTGGCGGTAAGGAAGCACAATATGGTTGTTACCGGTGTTATGGATAGATGCTGATCAAAGGAGAATAACTGATAAATGTACCGGACAATGTCGCTGAAGAACTCAAGCTGTGATAGGAAGACTGCGAGGCGACTTTGAGAACAAACCGTTCAAGATAATCATCAAGTCTAGTGCAGCATGCGTGGAGAATTCGACCGTTGGATTTTCGATTGCGAAATAAAGCATTACACTTCGTTGACACCCAATCGCCTCCACTTCAGCCTAAGCTCTTATATTAACTCCCCACAAAGTTTCACATGAACGAAAGATTGTTAATTACTATTTCAAATTAAGTTTGAAAACCTTTAGTCAATCTGGGAGAGGTCATTTGCTACAGAAATTACTAACAACTTAAAGAACAACAACTGTCTTGACATTAGTATTTTCTCAAGAACTTAGTGTAAATAAGAATCAGTGTTGGGATCATAAATGGATATGACAATCTCAATTTTTAAAATACGTTGTTTTTGTCTTTCTTCACATGCAATGGAAAATGCAAGAGAAGCGAAAGCTATGAAGGTGCATTCGTATCTAGCTTAGTTGGGATGCATTTAGATTTTTAGCAGAAAAATAAACTTGCTCCCTACAGCAGGTGACTTAAATAATATCAATAAACTAGATCAGCAACCAAATGAGCCGACGGCACTTCATTACTCTGAGTTATGGCAAAACTATACGTCATACTCGTAGCCATATACCCTATTTTGCCTTAACATCCGGGGAGACTATTTATTTGATTTTATATAATAAAAGAGGCAAGCAAAACTAGTGATACAAGCTGAAAGACCTTTTCAATTTTATATTATGCAAGAAATGGAAAAACGTTTCTGGCTACTCAGTTTTTCTCTTTTTGTTTTTTCTTAACGTCTGTCATCGATGATTTTCGGACTGGACGAAAAACAAATCACTTACGCAACCCTGGAGCTGAAAGCGAACCCTATACTGAAACCTATAGAATAGAGTTCCTTTTTTTGCAACAACTTTGCTGCACTAGTTTTACTGCCTTATGAACCAGCGGGAGAAAAAAGTTGGACTGCATCACATTGGCCGCAATTGTACTACATGCAATTAAAAATCATAAATTATGAATTAATTTTTAAGCCGGTTTTTGGCTGCATTCTCACGTACGAGCCGGGAGATTTGCAGTGAAGAGAATAAGGAGTTTCCCTACGCGTGTAATAACAGCTCAAAATGCATTAATCTCTATAATCTTTCAAACATTATCAGTAACTTACCACATTGATTTTGTCTTTCTTATGTAATGTCTTATTTCTCTGCAGAACAATAAAGGTTAAGTTCAGCTTTGTAGGATACTCCAAGTTTGGGTTTCCGGGACACTCAGTAGTTCATGTTTCCGGGACAGTCCTAGTTCGCGGGATACTCCTAGTTCAGGTTGCGGGATACTCCTAGTTCAGGTTGTGGGATATACTTCTAGTTCAGGTTGTGGGATACTCCTAGTTCAGGTTGAGGGATACTTCTAGTTCAGGTTGTGGGATACTCCTAGTTCAGGTTTCCGGGGCACTCAGTAGTTCATGTTTCCGGGACACTCCTAGTTCAGGTTGCGGGATACTCCTAGTTCATGTTTGCGGGATACTCCTAGTTCAGGTTATGAGATACTCCTAGTTCAGGTTTGCGGGACTGTCTCCTAGTTCAGGTGTAATATACTCCTAGTTCAGTTATGATAGCTAGTTTAGATATCCGTTATCAGTACCCATAAGAATTCTACCCCTTTTACTTTTTCAAGGCTGAAGATCAGAACAACGAAAAATGCTGTACACTAAAATCATTTAAATTTTTGCGGATTCTAGGGTTTGGGACGAGAAAAGATATGGAGGCAAAGTAATCATACCTGCATAGTAGCATGGCTGTTGGATCCGCTGGTGTTGATAACGGCAACTGCGAGAGAAAATGGGGTAAATAATTTCTAGTATTCCATTGGATTTGCACAGCAGTGATAAAATGCCCGGGATTTAAAGCCATTAATTTTAGGGGGGAAAAATAATAATAAAGCAAGATTTAATTGAAAAAAAAAATTTTTTTCTAATTGTGTAAACTGTAATTTGGGCATCCTTTTTGGACTTAAGAGTCTCCCTCCGTTCCAGCGCATGTTTCGCCACCCTTCTTTTTGTGGCGTCGTGAATGCGCCGTGTGTAGTTGTGCAAAAGCATTGGGGAGAAGTGACCAATTCAACTGGAGAAAGAAATAACGAGGGAAATGATTCTCCGCGGGATTATTATTAAGCAAGGAAGCGACATGCCTTAGTCTACCTAACGTATGACTTTCCACAGACCTATGTTTTGACTTATGATATGTGTTGGTTTACCTTCGGTATTTTCCCTAAACTAGTTCTATAACCTTGACCATATTCATAGCGATAAGTTTGTTGATTCTTGTCCGTTACTAATTTTGTATACACCAAACTGAAAAAACGTTGTCGGGTTCAAAAGGTTAAACATCGAAGGGGGATTCTGGGTAAATGGTTCATGAGGCCTATAATATGCGTTGAGCATCGCTATAATTCTTGAATATTGCTTTCTTCGAGAATTTGAAGCAATGTTTGAGAGTTGCAACAATAACCAATAATCTATGCATATAATATGGTCTTATTAAGTGCTTACCCATAACCCCTTTCGGACTTACCTTCTATGATTTAAGCTTTGAGCCCGACAACATTTTTTCAATTGGTGTAGATTGACATGTTATGGAAATCTAGCCTTTCTAATCTATAATTCTAGACCAAACCTCCTCTCAACTGTAATCGAAACTCAGGACCAACATGAATAACCTATCTGGAAGAAGAATGTAAACAGGAAATAGGATTTAACCGATATATAGGCGAGCACACTTAGTTCTAGTCGCCCTTTCTTTGTAATCTTGAGATAGCTAGAGGTCCAAATCGGAGGCTGCAGTTGGAGCCATACTACAGGGCACAAACCTACGTTAGGATTATGGTAGAGTAAGGAATTCCTTCTGACAACCACACCTATACTATAAGGGACGTCTTTCTGGTTGGTTTCTCAACTCTGCCGCAACTTGTATAGATCAACCTCTCGCATTGTCTGTAAAAAAATAGACTTCCAAAGTGTAGATTAATAAAGAGCAATCAATTCCAGCGACATCCCGGATTTTCGTCCTCTAATACTGACCTAACCTTCCGGCACTGAAAGCTGGCCTTCTTTACGTAAAGCCCGGTTACCTTAGTAACGTATAGCTTATACGAGAGAAGGAGCCCCGGTTCGTTCTTATACTGTACAGTAAATCAGAGTAAACAGAATAAACATCAGTCAGGTAGGTGTATCAGTTGAGCTACGTTTAGGACAGAAAGGAGGACGTAGTCTCGGACTATCTACTATTCATGACCGGACAATATCCACTCTTATCTCTGTGCATGTGTTACTAGCAGTGGCGGGTCTAGGGGTAGTGCGAAGGGGTCCGCTGCACCCGTTTTTTTTTTTTTTTTTTTTTTTTTTTTTTTAATTTTAATTTTAATTTTAATTTTTTTTTTTTTTTTTAGGTTTTTTTTTTTTGGTATTAAAAAAAAAATTTTCTTTAGCTTT
>WUAP02145956.1:0-11522 GCA_015163945.2 Stichodactyla helianthus | reverse complement strand
TATTCACTCATGATTGTAAGCTGCGCGGCTGCCTATGGCGCCTTAAAATGCAGTCTGTAAAAATTCACATTAATCATGTAAAGCGCCTTTGATTATATCCACATAGAAAAGACGCTATATAAATCATAAATCATTCAATCATTCAATTTCGGACTTACGTCCATCATCAGGGAGATGAATAACAGTAAACCAATATTCCCACGTACAAAGAAATTTTAGCATAGAACATGATGAAAAAGCGTTTCATAAGGCTTAAATATCAAAATATTTATCTATCCAGTCAAACTGTTTCCCATCCCTTTAACCCAGAAAAAAAAATGTTCTCTTACTGTGATCTATCTTTGACGTCACCATTTTCCTCTACGTCATCCGCTTCATTAAGGCTCAGAAATCGACTTCGGTCATCAAAGAATGGATTAGCTGAGCCAAATATACCGTCTATTCGTAGCTCGGGAGACTTCGCACTACAGTATAAAGCATACTTCATTAAAGCCATTTTTATGAAGACTTTAGGGACCAGTTATTATTTATCGTGGGGGGTGGGGTGGAGGAGGGCTTCTGCAACATTAGGTATGCCAGTATGTTTCCATTTTCCTGATTCCCACCCCTGACAAAATATACGAGGACACAGAAAAAGTAAACATTTTTATGGCCCCTTTTATCTGTGCATGAGAACCATTGACCCCTCCTCCCCCCCCCCCAAATTGTACCAGCCAGAGACTTTGGACGACAGGGCCCTGGGGTCAAGAACGGTGATGTCTATCATGTGAAAACTGGGAACCCTATGGAGTCATCATATCTTACTTTACATCGTTTGGAAATCCAGTTCAACTGAGACCTCTCACGTGTTCTACATCATGGAAAATAAAAAATGGGATCCCTGTGGAATAATCACGTGTTCAACATACCGCTTTTGTTTGGACGGAGATAAAAACTTCATTTCATCGAAATACTCATCATCTAAAGGAAGGCAGGCGTTCAGATCAATCCCATTAGTGCCACTATGATACGCCGCCTGTTGTCGTATCTTGCGCCTGTACAACGAAAGATAATTGAAGGTTTTACATCGGTATCGTTACAGTGCGTTTCACATAACTTTTGACGAGTGAGTTACGAAGTTCAAGCTAGTCCTAAAGTAAAATCTGATTGGCTAATTTTACTATAACCTTTGAGTCTTTGTTAAAGACGCGGTCTGTGATTGGTTGAAAAACTGTCAGTGGCTCTGTTCAAAGTCGTTGGCACTGCAAAAGGTCTACACGAAATTTTTTATTGTAATCTAAGGTTATATTTACCTTCTGTTCCTGAGCGCTAGAACGATCAAAACGACGAGAACAATCAAAAATAGAATAATAAGAGCAACGCCCACTTTTCCTACAGGTGCTTTCCACGTGTTTATAATCCAGCGCTTTGCGTTATCACTCCAACTTGGTGAAACTACTTTCGGTGAGATGGTATTCTTAGATGTAATTAGAGAAACGCTACTAGTCAGCGGTAATGCAGTAGAGACCATGCTCGGTTTAATGGTAGCGTATCCAATCGCTGTACTTGATTTAGTGGGAGAAGTGGCTAGTGGAGGCGTCTGATGTGTGGTGGATGACGTTTGGATTAAACCTGAGGAACTTAAAGGTACTTGAGGGAGTTTTGCCGAAGAAGAAAGCACACCAGAAGAGCTAACCGAAGGAAAAATGGAAGGCGTGTTTGAGGAAACAGAATCTGAGACTGACGGAGAACTCCTGAAAGATGCACTCAACAGCTTTACAAAAGATGATGTAGATAAAGGGAACACAGTCGTACTTGGAATTACTTGGGGAAGTTGGACCGAAGACGTCATGTAGGAAGATGAATAGAGCACACTTGAGGGACGAACCGAGGGAAAGATGGACGTCATACTAAAGGAAACAGGATATGCACCCGACGGATAACTACTGATTGGAAATGATAATGTACTTGATGATTTAGTGGAAGATAATGCGAATGAATACAACGTTGTACTGGATAACTCAAGTAACGCTGATGATGATGATGCGGATGATGATGATTGTAGTATTGAAAGCTTTCGTGTGGATTTTAGAACTGGCGAAGAAAACAGCCAAGAAAAAGTACAATTATCTCCATACCACCCCTCTAAGCATATCTTTTGTCCTGATGTACTATTACATTTGTAATGTCCATGCTGATCGTTCCTTTTCTTGCAGAACGTCAAGCAGTTTTTGCCATACCAGTTGGGATGGCACATTTTTGATCCAGTCAATGTACTACAGTTATAATGCCCTTCTGGTCCGTCTCTAGCTTGACAATACACCGTGCAGTTCCTGTCATACCAGTTGGGATGACACATTTTTGATCCAGTCAATGTACTACAGTTATAATGCCCTTCTGGTCCGTCCCTAGCTTGACAATACACCGTGCAGTTCCTGTCATACCAGTTGGGATGACACATTTTTGATCCAGTCAATGTACTACAGTTATAATGCCCTTCTGGTCCGTCTCTAGCTTGACAATACACCGTACATTTCTTGCCATAATAACCTTTCAAGCAGTTTTTAACCCCAGTTTCGTTATCACAAGTGTAATATCCTTCTAAATTTGATCGCGGTTTGCAATATGTCGTACAGTTTTGTCCGTACCAGTTTGTGTAGCATATTTTTTTACCGTTTTTCTCGTTGCATCTAAAATGCCCGTTGGAATTATTTCGTGGAACACAGAACACATTGCAACCCGTTCCATACCAGTCATCGTAACACTCCCTCTCTCCTGTATTATTACTACAAAAGTAATGACCAGTGGAATCATTTTTGCCTTTACAATATGTCGTGCAATTTTCTCCATACCAATTTTCTAAACAAGTAACTTGGCCTGTTTTGTTGTTGCATTTATAATTTCCCTTAATCCCTGTTTGAGGTTTGCAGTAAGTTTCACACAACCTACCATACCAATGAGGGTGACAGATCTTCTCCCCATTCGTTGCGTTACATTCATAGTTACCCTTTGCCTTGTCACAGAATACTGTACATGAAGATCCATACCAGGTTGGGAAACAAATTTTGGCTCCTGTTGTTACGTTGCACTTATAATGACCAGAACTATCATTATGTGGCGTGCAATACGTATCACACAATGTACCATACCAATCAAGGTTACAAATCTTTTCTCCCGTCGTTGCGTTACACGTATAGTTGCCCTGACTAGCATCACAAAACGTTCTGCACGATTTACCATACCAGGACGACAGACAAATCTTAGCCCCTGTTGTTGCGTTACAATTATAATAACCCGAACTGTCATTAGTAGCTTTGCAGTAAGTTTCACACAACCTACCATACCAATGAAGGTAACAGATTTTCTCTCCTGTCGTCGCGTTACACTCATAGCTACCCTTTGTCTTGTCACAGAATACTGTACATGAAGATTCATACCAAGTTGGAAGACATATTTTGGCTCCTGTTGTTGCGTTACACTTGTAATGACCAGAACTGTCATTAGCAGGTTTGCAGTAAGTGTCACACAACGTGCCATACCAGTCACGGTGACAGATCTTTTCTCCCGTCGTTGCGTTACAAGTATAATTGCCTTGCGTGGTATCACAGAATATTTTACAGGAAGGTCCATACCAGTTTGACAGACATATTTTAGATCCAGTTGTAGTGTTACATATATAATGACCTAATATGTCGTTGTTGGGTTTACAGTAGTCGTCACACAACGCTCCATGCCAATTTAGGTCACAGATTTTTTCTCCTGTTGTTACGTTACATTTATAGTTGCCCATGTGTGCATCACAAAATGTGTTGCAGAACGTTCCGTACCAAGATGGCAGACAAATTACGACTCCAGTTTTACGGTCACATTTATAATGGCCATAGCTGTCGTTACGAGGTTTACAATGAGCGTCACACAATGTTCCATACCAATCAGGATAACAGATCTTTTCTCCCGTCGTATCATTACACCTATAATGCCCCTGACTATCATTTCTTGCCTTGCAGTAAGTGCCACACAACACACCATACCAGTCACGGTAACATATCTTTTGTCCCGTCGTTGCGTTACATATAAAATTGCCCTGATTAGCATCACAAAACGTTCTGCACGATGGACCATACCAGGACGGCAGACAAATCTTAGCTCCTGTTGTTGCGTTACACATATAATGACCCAAACTGTCATTTGTAGCTTTGCAGTAAGTGTCACACAATGGACCATACCAATTACGGAGACAGATCTTTTGTCCCGTCGTTGCGTTACATTTATAATTGCCCTGGTTGAAATTACAAAAAGTGGTACACGAAGATCCATACCAGTATGGCAGACATATTTTGGCTCCTGTTATTGCGTTACATTTATAATGACCCGAACTGTCATTAGCAGGTTTGCAGTAAGTGTCACACAACCTACCATACCAATGAGGGTGACAAATCTTTTCTCCCGTCGTTGCGTTACACTCATAGCTTCCTTTTGTTTTATCACAGAATTCTGTACATGAAGATCCATACCAAGTTGGAAGACATATTTTAGCTCCTGTTGTTGCGTTACACTTGTAATGACCAGAACTATCATTATGTGGCGTGCAATACGTGTCACACAATGTACCATACCAATCAACGTTACAAATCTTTTCTCCCGTCGTTGCGTTACATTCATAATTACCCTTTGTCTTAGTACACAGTATTTTACAGGAGGGTCCGTACCAAGTTGGAAGACATATTTTAGCTCCTGTTGTTGCGTTACATTGATAATGACCAAAACTGTCATTAGCAGGTTTGCAGTAAGTGTCACACAACGTGCCATACCAGTCACGGTGACAGATCTTTTCTCCCGTCGTTGCGTTACAAGTATAATTGCCTTGCGTGGCATCACAGAATACTTTACAGGAAGGTCCATACCAATTCGACAGGCATATTTTTTCCCCAGTTTTCGGATTACATGTGAAATGTCCATATGTATCATCATTTCTTGGACGACAATTGCAGCCGGTCAGCGGTCCATACCATCCTCGGCTGCAGATCTTCGCTCCTGTCGTTTTATCACACTTGTAATGTCCCTCGTTATCATAACGAGGCTTGCAATACACAGTACAATTAGAGCCATACCAGTTGGTTAAGCACACGTTATTTCCATTACTACTACATTGATAATGACCTCTACTGTCATTACGTGGACTGCAGTATTTGGTACAGCTAGACTGTGGTAAATACCAGTTGGTTAAGCACACCTTATCTCCATTCCTATTACATCTGTAATGACCGGTGTTATCAGAGTCTGTGTATTTACAGTATTTGTCACATCTTGGTCCATAGTAATGAGTATCACAGTAGATACGATATTTATACTCTAGGGTACATTTTTTAGCTTTTGTCCTTATTCCTTTTACCGACGTCTTTGTCCATGCTGGTATTGTACCATTGGCAGTTGGGTGGTTTGGGAACGTGTAAGAGAACTTATCGATCAGGTCATCTGGATTCGGCCATAAGTCATCATCCCAAGCCTCTATGTAAGCTCCGAATTGAGCCTGGAATACATTTGAAAACCAAGTAAATAGGTTTGCAAATATGGCAATATGATTTTTTCCCTACTAATCTCTATTAGACTAATAACCTTAAAGCTATTTCACGGGTTAAGTGTCATCATCACTCTACGAATGATATCTTCGAGTGTTGATGATATCGATGAGGTATATAGAATCAAGGAAGAATTTTAAGGCCATCTGTGATTGGTTGACAAGAGAGTAGTCATGGCAACAGTGATATCCTCAAATGTGAAGGATAAAATGATATCGTTTGGGCACAGGATGCGACGTTCCCTGCACCGTGTGTCCACCCGTGCAACTGTTGCGCGCGACGTCGTCGACGTCGTTGCAACAGTAGAACTCGTTTCTACTTCTGCGACTGTCTTATTATTGGATCTTTTAGTCCAATTTGAAATCAAGAAATATGTCTTTACATAACTATACGCTCGTTCACTCGACTCGATTGTTCCTTCTCACGTGCTGTATTAATTTGCATATTACATTTATCGTGACAGCGACGCCGCCGGCGACGTAGCACGCAACAGCTGCACGGGTGGACACATGGTGCGATTTCCCCGTTGGAAGCAACGTCACAGGCATCGTGTGTTCGAGCCTTTAGAAACAGTTCCCAGAGGTTTTCTTTCCTCTCAGGCGTGACACACTAAGAGTTTTGCTCCCGGGGCAGATCCCTATATCGAGGCGGGACTCGGATACGACGCAACATGTGCCCCCTCCCCCCTGCAAAGTAGCGAGATTTGGTCTTTCTAACAAAAATTGAAAAACAGTTGTACCTTAAGATTTTTGAAGGTTATATTCATCTGGATATTTATCGGAAATGATGTTTTACCAGGATTGAAGTATCTGCAGGTGCTGTCTCTCCTCACGGGCTTTGGGGATGCAACACAGAAGTACATGTACGTATCACAACCACACCCACTATCACCACTGTAGTCCTGTCCAGTAGGGTTGGTAAAATGAAGGAATACCACCGATAGTTGACCACTAGCCTTTGACGGTACCTGTAAAACAAAAACGGCATTAAAGTATTTTCTAAATCTACCCACATGACATTTTACGTATGAATGCATCCATTTGACATCGCGTATAGGTACCTTAGTCGTACTAATATTCGTCCTTTAATTTCGTGAAAACGGAAGAAGCATACCTATGGAGACTTAAATTTCGCGATTTGGCAGAAAAAGGGTGTTAAACGGATCTAAATTTCGCGAAAAATGGAGATCCACATCGTCTCATTTTAATTTTTCACTGCAATATCTTAAAGAACAATAAAATTGAACAGAACAATAACAAAACGAAACTAACAATATCATCGTTTTTAACAAAGTACAAGCCCACTACTATATGTCCTATACAGTCCAGAATGAACGATATGCCAGTGACTAAAGCATTTAGCATTTACAGTATTTGTAAAATCATGTAAATGTACGTTAAAGTTTTTACACTACGGCCTTAAATTTCACGAATTTTTGAAAATCGCTGAATACAACAATACAATGCAATATCTTTATTTGGCACTGTATACTCTAAGAGTACATAGGTGTTGTTCCAAATGAATAGTAGTTTAAGGTTTAAGATAACTTGATTTTTGTTTCCCTTTTCAACATGCATCGATAGATGTACGCTGACATAACTTTCTGTGGGAATACTGTTTTGGGATTGATTAAAAATAGAAAGGTGTCATCACTTATTATATTATTGATATTTTCTGTGAACTCTAGTAATTCTTTTCTTTGTATGTAATAAAGTTGACATCTAATAGCGCTTTCCACGGTTACTGAAAATAGATCTATCGCACAGCCTTATGGGATTGAAATGCGGACAAATTTCGGAAAAAGAAGCCTAGGACAAGGGGAGAAGCAGATACAATCTGATTTAGAGTACCTCTTTTATAAGGATATGGGGAAGTAACAAGCATAGACTGTTGTTGGGGAGAATGTATTTCAGATTCACAATATTCAGAGAAAATGGCTGAAGCAGTACGTTTATTCCCTTTCCAAGCCTAGGAAGATTCACGATTGCATGATTCTATGGAAGAGCGAACTGGCAAAGATTAGGAAGAGAGAAATTCAAGCGTTGACATCATTTGAACTTCACGAATCTTTAAAAAATCTCAAAAGACTAGTTTGTTTGTCCGCATTTTAATCCCACAGTGCACAGCGAGCGAACATTTTGACGTCATCCATGGAAAGTGATATTAAAAAATGTTTTTCACTCTATTTCTGTCTTTTCTGTCTTTCACTCTATGTTTTTCACTCTATTTCTCTATTTCTGTCTTGCACACTGGGCAGATCCTTTGCTCATAAATCAAATACGGCCTTCTATACCGTCCAATTTCTACTTCAAGTCTATGGTTGCTGTTAGAGCAGCTCTGTGTTTAATGTTGGTAACGTGACTTAGGTAGTCCTTAAAGTTATAGTCTCTTTTTAATTGAATATCTATGCCAGACAGACAGACATGATTTTATTGGCACCTTATAACATAAGTTACATCAGCGACTACCCAATATATAAGAAAAATAATATAAATTATATAGTTAATTATTATATATAATATATATCCACACATTTGATTTTATTTCACTAGAGTTTTTCTTAGCTCGAAACAATCAAAAATAAATTTATCTATAGCAACCGAACAATATATCACACACAGTTTTCAAGTAGTACGAAAAGTGTTTTCGTAAACTTGTCAGGATGTAAATATTTGAGTTATAATTTCTCGAAAACTTTCTTAGGAACCCCATTCTTACATTTTGAATACGCAAGATATCTTTTGATATATAGTCGCAACCTGATGGACCATGGGATACACAAAGATAGGGAGGGTTAACACAAATCAAAATCAAGTTAAACTAAAGAAAAAAGTCAGTTTATTCCTCTGTAAATAAAGGGAGCCCATTTTTTTCTACAAAGAGAGGGATTAGGCTTCTCTTGCATTAGAAAATGCTGCGAGCACAGTTCCCAGACGATTAACCTCTGACTCGAAACCATTTCCCTAATCAAAGACTGCCTCTCTCTGCTTTTCATCTCTCATGTGGTAAGTGACTGAAATTTTGTTCATTAAATTAGATTATCCTTGCATTCAAAGTTGAAATCTCATTGCAAAAATCTTCTGGTACGGCACTCATTCATCCAACAAAAAGAAAACAATGAAAGCTCGATAAAGTAAATAGTGCTTTGTGAACACTATAGCGAATTATCAACTGAATCATTCCGAAGTACCTCTTAAAAACAACGAAAATAATCATCTTATGATGATACCTTAGTCCCTTGTACAGGATGTCACCCGGAATATAACATTTTGGCTCGTGCATTTTTTTGGTTGTCTGTCGAGCGAGAAGATCGGGTTATAGGAATCTGTCAATATCTATGATAAATTGCACTGCAGGACTGTATACACATGTACACAACGCATTACAGACATTACTGACATCATAAAGCGCTTTATGTGAGCTTTCTTCGTATATTCTTACTCAAAACATCGGGGTAAGCTGTAAAGGCAAAAAAGCCGAGCCAATCAAGTATTGTTTTGTTTTTGGAAGGCACACCACAAGACATAGCCAACACACCCCTCCGATTTACCCTCGCTAACTGAACCATGCACGTGCCATTCACGCCACTAACGGGATTAACTCAAATAAATGTGCTGTAGTTTACGACCATTTAAACAAGTAAAACCCCCTCTTTCAACTTACCACGAGGTTACAAAGTACCACGGCAACAAGTATGGTCGAATGCATCTTAAAGTGATAGAATCGTCCTGGTAGAGAATAAGGTGGTTGGTGTGTAATACGCGCGTTATGGTCTGTCAGTAGCTCGGGATTGCCCTGTCATGACTCGAATCCACGAGAAAATCGCCGCGTCATCTCAACTTCTGTTATGATTGGATCGTCATGGTCTCCTGATATACAGAAAGGAAGAAAGTTTTTGAGTGGCATGGTATTCTATACGCTTCCAAGAACCAAGAATACTATTGGTGGTTTGAACTTTAGCTGCTCTAAATTGTCTACGCCTTTTTGTGTGTGATCTTAAATCAGGTTACCGAATAATGTAATCAAGATGACGAGACTACAAGTTCATTTCCGGAAATTCGTACGATGTCTGAATGATTGTACACCGGTCCCATCGCGATGGCCTCAAACAGGTCTTACCAGCCAAAAAACGTGTATAGATCTTGTTTTACAAGGGATTAAGCTCGGATCTTTGTTGCGAAATTACATTTTCTCCATTAATAGGCTTAAAAATCGATAAAAGATCCATAAAATATGTTCCCGCCATTATGCCGCGCGCTGTTTTGTACTCGAATGGATCAAGTTTCCGTTGCGTATATAATGTCCAATACAAATGATCTCTTGACTTTGCCTAATCAAAACCGATAAAACTCGACTTCATCATTTTGTGCCAAAGATAAAACAAAATCCTTTCAAAAAGGTCCAAATCTTTCTTTGCGAGTCTGTACGTGTTTCTTGATAATGGTTAGCGGTTTGGCAAAGTGACATGACGCCTGAAAACTGCAGAGTCAATTCGATTTCTTGCAGCAGCTTGCGCAGCTGCCCTCCAGGGGTGGGGGGTGGGGTGGGGGTTGAGGGGGGAGGAAGGAGGGCCGCTTCGGATGGCTACGATTTTTTGTTACTGGAAGTCTAAGAACAGTCCAACATTTCAATAGTTTGGTCCACTTTGGCCTCGGGCCACACACAAATCCTGGCTATACGGGCTTGCTTAAGAATTTCCTTTAGAAACCATAGTTTCCTTTCTAGCTCATTATATGGTGTTTACCCTGGGTGCCAGAGGTCCTCTCGCTCTGTGGGCGGACGGCGCCGCAGACGCCAAAGAGCGTGAGTCCGGAGGCCGATCGCGAGAGAGCCTCGGTTGTCTCGCGGCACCGAAACCTACGACCGAGAAGCACTGGAGCGAGAGAGCCTCCGGAACCCAGGGGAGCCCAGGGTATATGGTACTTTCAGCAGAAATCAAAGATCTTCCTGGGGTTGTTCGTGGTTCGTGGTTGCGCGCGCTCAGGGCTCCTAGAAATAATTAGCAGCGGAGAGATAAAGACACCCGGCTCCTCTACTTACTGAGAAAACTTGATCTTCTCCGAAAACAAAGACCTTCAACTCGTTTAATAATTCTGGGCACGACCATAAGGTTACATACAATTTGATACTTGCGTATATGGTTTTTGTCCGGTGAGTTGGGGCATTTTGTAATTCCACTTGAAAGTAGCACTAAGAAAAACGCCTTTCCGAAGTTCGTTGATCTCAAATTTCACTGACCCTATCCAGATGCTACCAAATATATGGAGCGCTTTTCGTATGAGTGGGAAAAGCTTACGGCACATTTTTTACAGTATTGTAGCAGTACCGTACTTTACCATCCGTGTAGTCGTCGGCTACGCTTTGTGATTGGATGATTCGCACGAAAACGATGGGAAGCCATTCCAGAGTTACTGCATAGTCAGTACCGTATGTTTCCCACTCATACGAAATCTACTCTAATAATATGCTCTAAGTGTAAAATCTACCAGGCTATCTAAAGTCATACAGAAGTAAAACGTGGTTAATCTCGCGGCCCCGGGTTGTGGTCGTCAAGGAACGTACTGACGCAAGATTAAAAATAAAAACCGCTTTGAGGTTGGAAGGTCAGAGCAGGACGTCATATTGAAATGCCTGTCTGTACAGAGATACGCCGTCTACACTGCTTGATATTCTAATTCATTTGGATTATCCGTCAAGACTCTGCTATGTAATGCTGATATAACGCATATTTTGAACAAATATATGTATACATTCTATATAAAATTACTACGATGTAACACGCGCGCTCTGATTGGCTAAGAACCGTGTGATATAGGAGCATAGAAACATGATTTCCATATAAGAATTTCATTTTATTTTATAAAAGCTTTTTATTATATAGATATCAATGAAATACTAGGATTTCTCCTGTTTCTAAAACTTCGTACACAGTGAAGATATCATTTTTATCCTTCACATGTGAAG
>WUAP02145945.1:0-11522 GCA_015163945.2 Stichodactyla helianthus | reverse complement strand
TACGTGCCTTGTTTCTTAGCTTAGCCTACTGTTTGGCCTTCAGAAACCATTATGAGTGTACAACCCTTTGATCGCCGTTTTTACAGTGTGTCCATTGCACTCGGTTTTCTGTTCATGCCTTTGTTTTATTTTAATGTTACTCTGCGTATTGATGTTCATAATATCCGATTTAATTACGGCTTTGTCCGAGTGTTTATATGCAGTTATATACTTTCTTTTCAGAGTTGCCTTTCTCCCTTGCTTTTAAATTTGAATTGAAACAAACCCATTATATTTACGTTATCCGCTTTCTCTTAAGCTTAGACTATATATTTTTACACTCTGTTGGACCTTATATTAAGTTAAATGCCTCCCACTAAGAGAGTCACGCGTCGCAGAAGGTCATCTACGCGAGCTGATGCGAGAGAGGTTCCCGCCGTCGCACATGGCACTCCACATCATCAGCCTGCAGGGACCCTCACCTTGGGCGTGGCTGATCTGACTGCATCAATTTCCACAGCGGTGACTACTGCTGTGCACGCGGCCA
The DNA here is from genome assembly GCA_015163945.2 of Stichodactyla helianthus. Classification (NCBI taxonomy): domain Eukaryota; kingdom Metazoa; phylum Cnidaria; class Anthozoa; order Actiniaria; family Stichodactylidae; genus Stichodactyla; species Stichodactyla helianthus. The sequence continues at coordinate 10,996 of WUAP02145945.1, read as the reverse complement.
TGTCTCGACCTTCTACTGGCCAAGATCAGAGCTCCACGGTCTTCTCACCGAATATCGATCGAGTGGTGGGAGATGAAGTATCTGATCTCCGTGCCACTGAGATAGATTCATCAGGTATTCCAGCTGTTATACCCTCAGTTGCGTCTCCCGACTCTCGCCCATCCCAAGTATTTATTAGTGCTGCAGTAACTCTGGGCTCGCGCGTGAGTTCTAAGTTAAAATCCAAAATTTGGGCTGAAGAATACGTCGATTTTGGTGCCCTTCTCTCCACTTCCCCTACACCCGAGAAATACTCGCTTTCTGTAGGGAACCCCTCTGAATCTTCGCGCGTCCCAAGACTCACGCTCGAGCCCTGTAATCAGCCTAAAAAGGTTAATAGTATTGACTCGTGGATAACTGCTTTTCATATTTTTGTAGCAATCTATTGTGAAAAGTTTTCGGAGCAATAGGGATATAGCTCATAAGTCGGGCGATTTTTTTGGATGTTTTATGACGAGCAGTTTCGCTTTCTCCGACAGTCTGCCCCTGATTTATATCCCTGGGATCAAATCCATTGGGAGCTATGGCTGGGGGCGGTAACAAATTTTCGGAAACCCCAACATGGCGTGGAGAAAGGTCCTCAGCGGAATCGTTTTCGCACAACGACAGCCCCCTTTCCAAAAGGTACCTGTTGGTCATATCAAGCCGGAAAATCTTGTCACGGATGCCAGTACGAGCACGTTTGTTGTAAATGCGGTGGAAAACACCCAGCAAACAAATGTGTTTACGATAAGCGTTCTCAACTCAAACCAAGCACTCCCGTGCAATTACCAAACTCTCCACACCCAGCCAGTAACACCAATAAAGGTGGCAAGGCTTGAAATTCTTTTAGACGGCTATTCACGAGAATTGAAATCTTATCTATGTAATGGTTTTCGTTTTGGTTTTCGTATCAACTTTATGGGCGAGCGCATTTCTTTTCATTCACCTAATCTTAAGAGCGCTCTCGAACAACCGGATATCACCTTATCTAAGTTACGTAAGGAATGCGAAGCCGGTCGAATTGTTGGTCCTTTCTCTACGCCTCCGTTCTCTAACTTTCGAACTTCGCCCCTTGGTTTGGTGCCCAAGAAAGCTCCTAGGGATTTTCGTTTAATCCACCATTTATCCTATCCTAAAGGCTCTTCCATTAATGACTTTATTCCCGATTTTTATTCCTCTATTCAGTACGCTTCAATTGGTAAAGCAATTTCTGCCATTAAGCATGTGGGGGCATGCTGTTTCATGGCGAACAGCATTCCGCATTATCCCAATTCATCCTAAGGACTATCCCTTACTTGGGATGAAGTGGGATGGCATGTATTATTTTGACAAATGTCTCCCAATGGGCTGCTCTTCTTCCTGTGCCATTTTTGAAGCTTTTAGTACGTCCTTAGAATGGCTGTCGTTGACACGTTTCGGCGCTTCGGCTGTTTTACATGTTTTGGACGACTTTTTATTTATTTCACCCACCAAGGAGAAGTGTCGTGCAGATCTCACCAGTTTCATGTGTATGTGTGACTAGTACCTAGGAGTTCCTTTAAACGTATTCATAAAGTAAAAGCTATTCTATGACATACAGTTGAACTATGCGAGATGTTTAAAGTAATATGCAATGAATATCTGGCAAAAGTCCAACACCAGCATCCCATTCGTGGCGGTTGCAGATAGAATAAACGTTTCCCCATCCACGGTGAGAACAGCTTCCAAGTGAAGTCTCTGAGCCTGTACATCCCATGCGGTCCAGCCATACTTTACCCGTCCCTCGTCCATACAACGAGGGTATTAAAGTTTTGGTAAAACCAATTTGACCACATGCAACCTTGGCACCATTCATGTAAAAGCCATTATAATGACACACTGTTCCCAACTGACATCCCATCTAAACTCAGCAATATATATCCACAACTTTAGTTCCTAAATATACCTTGATACCGGTTCATGCATTTACAATATCCTCATTTCTGAGGCTTAAAATTACTTCTTAGATTTTTGCGTCAGGTTTTTTAGTCACGTCGTTAATAGAGCATCATGTTACAGCAGCAGATTGTATGGGTATGAAATTTTCTTCAAACCGATATATTTTCCTGGGTTTTGATCTCTCTCACCAAACTTCATATCTATCTGATATTCATTCATGCATCTGCAAAATAAAATTTCGTCTCCCGAAGAAATAAAACTTGGTGTCAGATTTTTGCGTCAGATTTTTTAGTCACGTCGCTAAAAGAGCATCATATTACAGCAGAATGCACGGCTTGAGATTTTCTTCAAACCAATATATTTTCCTGGGTTTTGATCTCTCTCACCAAACTTCATACCTATCTGATATTCATGCATGCATCTGCAAAATAAAATCTCGTCTCCCCAAGAAATATCACTTGGTGTCAGATTTTTGCGTCAGATTTTTTAGTCCCGCCGGTAAAAGAGCATCATGTTACAGCAGAATGCACGGCTTGAGATTTTCTTCAAACCGATAAATTTTTCTGGGTTTTGATCTCTCTCACCAAACTTCATACCTATCTGATATTCATGCATGCATTTGCAAAATAAAATCTCGTCTCCCCAAGAAATATCACTTGGTGTCAGATTTGTTAGTCCCGCCGGTAAAAGAGCATCATATTACAGCAGAATGCACGGCTTGAGATTTTCTTCAAACCGATATATTTTCCTGGGTTTTGATCTCTCTCACCAAACTTCATATTTTCTACGGAGGACTTATTTTCTTTTGAAGCGAGCTCGCAGTTTTTTACGAAAACACACTACTGTATTTCTACGGAGGAGCTCTCTTTTTCTACGGAAGATTTCTCTATTTCTACGGAAGAGTTCTCTTTTTCTACCGAAGAGTTCTCTGTTTCTACGGAAGATTTCTCTATTTCTACGGAAGACTGCCATTTTTCTACGGAAGTTGTGTCCCCTGTGGGCCACCGTAAAAATAGAGTAGTTTCGGGCAGTTTAATAAAGTATAGATAGTTTTTGTTAAGAAAGGTACACTTTTTTGAAAGGGGTTCAGTAAACTGATATGTGGGAGCGGTTCTAAAGAATTTATGGCATGAAGCCCGTTGATAGTAGATAGTACACAGCTCCAAAAATCTGAAACCGCTGTTTATTTTCTTTGAGGTAAGCGTTTCGATCCCCAAAAACAACTATTCTCAAGAAATGTTGTGTGAATAAAGCTTGATGTGGGTTTTAAAGTGAATCGAAGCGTTTCTACGAATGTAGAGCGCTTTGTGGATTAACGTGAGGTGACGTCCCCCGGAAAAAGTCTGAGACCAGATCCGAAAACCTGACTCAAAAAATCTGACTCAAAAACCTGACACTAACTTCACTTTGGACAACGTTAACATCATTCATGTACCAGTGAGGACCATTATGACAAACTGTTCCATAATGACATGACATACAAAACACAGTAATACATGAACTGATAATCTGATGATCTTGCTTGATCCAGAGAAGAGTCCATGGAAATCAAGGAAAGGGTTAAGATGAGCTTTAGGGTTGCTTGGGTGATATCCTTAACTAATTTCAGCCATGGGTTTCCCTTCATGACCCCGCTAGATCCTCATGACTCCTGAATACTTTGAGAGTTGCAATTACAGGCCAGCAAAAAGAAAAAAAAAACCCTAAAGCTCAATTTAGTCAATTTCCTCGGATTTAAAGTTCCCGTCTTCTAAAAATCCAAAAGTATTGATTTGTATGATGATGAACACTAGTGAATTATATGCGACTTATTAAACTTGCAACAACACGACACCAACATCATATGTGTGACGGTTGCAGCTAGAGTCAACGCTTCCCCATCCATTGTGAGTACAGCTTCCAAGTGAGGCCTCTGAGCCTGAACAGTACATGCCATGCAACCATACCTTACCCGTCCCTCGTCCATTGAACGAACGTCCTACAGTTTTAGTAAAACCAAGTTGACGACAGGCAACATTTGCGTTATTTATATCACTTAGTGTAAAGTAGGTATCACAGACTGTTCCCCATTAATCAGTGTGGTACATTTGTGCACTAGCATCCTAGGATACCATTTCCAAAAGGCCTTGTGAGCACAAGTAAACTTAGACATTTCAAATAAACGATTATACTTGTCACAGTATACCCCATATTTGGTCATGAATAATTAACATATTGCACGTGTAAGAACTATCTCTCTCTCTACTCGGTTCGATTACAAGACACATGTAAACATCTAGACGAGAGCAATAAAGACACAATAAAAGAACCCAAAAGACTTCGACAATACTATTTAATCTAAACATTATAATTAGCATTATAATTAGCATAATCTCTCGTATATATAATTCATTGTAAGCAACATATTCATTCTTTCTACTGAAGATGGCAAACGTCTTGCCGAAACATGTTTAGATTAAATAGCATAATCGATTATTTGAAATGTCTAAATCCTAGGATACTTTTATTAACTATTATCGTGATTCAAAGTCGCGTTCCAATTTGTAGAATTTGTCTCGTCATGTTTTGATTCAAAGCAAAGTGAATAAGGAGCAACCACAAGAATCTGTTTTATTAATCTATTTTGCACTTATGCACTTAGGGAAAGTACATTTTCCCTTAGGTCGAGATTGACGAAATGGCATAGATCGATCATCAGGGCAGGTATCTTTGCTGTTATTTCGTTTATTAACGATTTATTTAATCTTTGTTTTTCTAACGTACAAGAACACTGTTCCATTAATGAATAATTTTATTCCTTAATTCGTTGACAGAGGGAGCTTTTTTTTAAAGCATTAGTATCCCTTTCGAGCTACACGGTACTACTGTCATCGAGTCGAAGTGTCATCATCAGTCCCCGCTTTAGGGGATTTTATTCAAAAATTAAATATTGTACTGAGATTAGAAGAACCTCTTGAATACTCCCATTTCTTAGCTATTAATGGCGATTCAAGCAATCTAAGTACTTCATTTAAAAAAAATACCTTTGCAAAAAATGCTAATGTTTACTCGAACATGGACCGAATGACTGACCACGTCGACAGCGTAACTTGACCCATTATAGAACACAGCCAAACATCCATCTGCTAGAACACCCAGTAGTTTCTTATCCCGTTAGGGGCAGAATTAATTTTGAAATACTTCTATTAACATACTTATTAACTATTAACTACTACACTATTTCTTTTAACTTTTAAAGCCCTTTATAAACAAATACTTGCCTACATTTCTTATTTATTGCTCTAATACAACTCTGGACGCCGTCTACGAACTTACAACTCGAAATTGTTGGTTGCCCCAAGTTCCCGTATCAAAAACGTTCGGAAGCAGAGCATCCTCTGTGTGATCTTGAACTCAGTTTCAGAATATATCAGACATATACAGTCTTTCCAAAAACGTTGTCCAAAGGTTATACGACAATAAAGTCATTAAGTACATGAGACACGTTACATTTATTGACGTATAAACCTTTTTTCACTTGGACAACGTTTTTGGTAACGACTGTAGATTCTGCTTATGAATTCAATAGCAAGATAAAGACTTTTCTTTTTATATCTGTACATTATTACATATATTATATGATTGTTGTAAATATTAGATTTAAATTTGACTTTTGATTAGTTCGTAAGAGTTTGAGACGTTGTAGGAACTTCCTAATCCATTTATTATTTATTATAATCATTATTACGCAATTTCGACATCATTTCGACGAACAGATTTGAAAGGAAATCAAGGAAGTCTAGAGTAATCCAGGACGCAGGAATGGGGAAGTACAATATGGTGAAGAACCACCTCTCCTTACAATGCTACTCTTGTCTTTAAAGGCGAAGTGAAATTACTAGTGGCATTTTCAAAGCATGGTAACCATTATAGCTTTCGTAATTGAGAAGGGAGGGCATTATACCCAAACTGGCGGAGCTGCTGATTATTCGTGTCTCTCTGAGACCCCCAAATATGGAACGTACAAAGATGGGAACCCAACCTTCACAATCACGTTCCAAGTGCTGTGTGTGTTACGTTGTGACACGAAGTACCAAGATTATAGTCCCTGCGACTTAAGAGTATACCGCGCGATGGACAAGAGCGTACCATGGATACCTCATTACTGAAACATAAGGAAACTGAGGTTATTGGTGTTGATGAGGACGACGCAAAAGCAGCCTCTGGCACCAAACCTGGTGTAGATGACACATTGTTGTATCCGGTAGAAGGGAATTGTGAATATCTGCATTATCTATTAGATGAGGGACAAGAACTAACATGCGCAGTGTGTACTAAGAAAAATGGTGTCCTCAACCGCCGAATCTACTTCAAAATCATCAAAATTTGACACATATTTAGAGCAATCTAAAATAAATAGATAGGTAAAAAAAAAAAAAAAAAGAAAAAATTAGAGCAAAAATGTTCTGTTAAGCACAGATGTGAAGTATCTAATATAAGACAAGTGCAATATAATAGAAAAGATAAAGACTATAGGGAGAGTATTTTAATATTAAAATGTTTATCATGATAACGATAAATATTTCTATTGATTATAATTCTAGTTTCAAAATTAATATCTAACACAAAAAGCTCTTTTTTTGCTTTCTGTATGCCCACTAAATTTATGGTAATATTTGCGCTTGGGAATTTTTTAGCAATCGTTGCGCAGCATGGTTGAGCTTTGGTCATTTCCCTACGCCATTCTATTCGATACGAGTACAGAACATAGAAAGACAAGCTGAATTTTAAACTAAAAAAAAAAAAAAAAAAAAAAACGTCTGAAAGTGTAAAAATTTAGATACGAAATTCGAGACCTAATGAATCTCTATTATAATTTCCCAAATCCTATATTCTGTTTGGTTACAAAACAATAAAGGTATTGTCGTCCACATCAGAGAAAAATAATCAAAACAGTCGAATCTAAAGTTTGTCGAGCTGTCTTTATTTTCAACTACTGTCCAACTTGTTTGTTCATACTTAATCATTCGGACCAGATTCAAATACTTTATTTTACTGCAACTTGCATAGTAACAAATGATCATATTTCCTTATTGAAACGTCAATGAAAACAAGAAAGTTCTGGTATAAGTAAATACTTCACATTTTCAGACTTTTAATTTCGAACATTTTAACTTAACTTAGATGACGCATGTCAACTGAAAAATCCGATTAAAATTTCAAAACGAGGTGATACATATGTAGAGCGAAGAAGTCTCCCTAATTTATATATTGTGCAGTTCTGTTGAGCTACCAGTTTTTCCCCATTCATTTTAGTCTACAGTTTTCAGTATTCTACAGACACGTCTTTTTGCCCACAAGACAGTAGAGCGGATTTCGTATAAGTGGGGGGGAAGGCAAATTCCTAGCCGTACTGCAGAAGTACCGTATTAACTTCATAGTGGCCGTAACTACGCGTAGTGATTGGACAATGACAAACGAAAACAACAGGAAGTATTTTCAATAATATAGAAATTAGGTACTACCTAATAGCGGAGCTCCCAGTTTATTTATTTATTTATGTTTTTATCTACTTGACAGAATTGATGCAATGCCTTGATCATTCTTACAGATATTTTTTCAAGAGATATTTCAAAACCAAGCTGCTTAAAATCAAAAACCCTTCGCATACTATAGGAAACTTCATTGGATGACGAGGAAATTTCACGTTGAATTCGAGTCGCGAAGCGACGAGTGCGACATCGTTTTTTCGAGTGAACCTCAATATGGTATTTTCATTGAATCCCATAGCATTTATAATAAGATAACGATTTTTAAAACATTTTGGGATGTTTTTACGTACGTCCCTAGGAACCCATTTCATGCACGGAAAACATCAAAAACAAAACAACAAAAATATATTTGCCTAAAAACCTTTAGCAGTGTATCTACGTTAAAGAGCTTTTGAATACTTATTTTGTTTTCAAACGAGAAATACTCGGTGATTTGAAGAGGCTCGCTCGCTTCTGCATAAAACGTATCTAAATATTTCTCCGCAGTCCTGGTTTTTAGTTTATTTATTTATTTTATTTTATTATTATTATTTTTTTTTTTTTCAAAACAAGTTTAAAACAATAAGTTTTAGATATAAACACAAAAGGCTGATTTAGAAAGAGGTCAAAAAAGGTGTTTTATTCTAAGAATCGTCATTTGCAAATTTCTTTAGACTTCTTTTACTTAGTACCGAAAACTCGCCCGATCTACACACTATTTCAAGAGCAGTATTATAATAACTTTATAGGGCTTTCTGGCGCATTGTCCGAGCCTAAATAGAAAAAATCAGCGGGTTAAAATATATTTTAGCCCGCTGACATCAGCCAATAAGAAACGAGAAAAACAATCTATCCAGCCAATGAGATGTGGTAAGCTATTCAAATATAATGTTAGCTCAGCTTTTCGCTTGTTGGCCGTTTTTCCTGCATCTCGAAAGCTGCTCAAAAAGACAAATAATGGAACATTATAGCCAGCTTCGTGACGTTTTTCGCTCGCTGGCCATTTTCCTGTGTCTCGAAAGCTGCTCAAGAGTCTGTAATATAGTTACTTAATTTCAGCAACTGGAGATACAGCAACTGGCGACAAGCCATGGCAACAAATATTCTCGAATTGCCGCCTTTTAACGTCCATCTCGACAGCAATGGGAGGTCCTAGATGGGAGAAATGGTTGAAACGAATTGAACGACTCTTCGTTGGAACGAAACTAGAAGATGACAAGCACAAACGAGCACTTCTACTTCACTACGCAGGACCTGATGTAGATAACAGATTCGATACGCTTACTGATACTGGCGAAGATAAAGATTACAAGAAAGAGGTTGAGAAGCTAAACGACTATTTTAATCCTCAGGTTAACATACTTACGAAGTCTACAACTTCAGAACAGCGAAGCAAAAGGAAGGAGAATCGTTGGACACATATCGCACAAGATTGCGCCAGCTTGCTAAAACCTGTGAGTTTGCCGGCGTAGACAAAGATATCAAAGAAGATATTATTTTGACATGCACATCCAACGCTTTAAGACGCCGCGCTCTACGAGAAAATTTCAATTTAAAAACCTACTTCAACACGGAAGAGCATTGTAACTAATTGAATCTCAGTCACTCAAGTAGAAAAAACAGAATCCCAAGTCAATACATTGAAAGATGCCCAAAGATCTTATCAAAAGCCCGTGCAAAATGCTGACAAATTCCGATCACCTGCTAGGCAACCAAAACCACAGTCACACAACAAAACGTCATGCAGTCCTGAAAACAAGCAGAAAGCCAATCCAAAGAAGTTAACATGCTTTCATTGCGGAAGAGATTTCCCTCATCGAATTAAATGTCCTGCCAAAGACCAAGAATACCGTTCCTGCGGGAAAAAAAAAGGTCACGTTTCGCGTGTTTGCAGAACAAATCCGCCGAAAAACAATCGTGTAAGAAATGTCACGCAAGACAACGAAGTTGAAGGATGCTCAGAAGAAGAAGAAGATGAATACACGTACACAGTTAAGCCCAAAACAAGCTCAAGCCTGCCATCCTGCGACGTATTGATCGTAAAAAGACAAGTCAAAATCATGATAGACTCCGGGGCTACAGTCACACACACACAGACACACACACACACACCCACACCAGACCCCCCTCACGATAAAAAGTGAACGGTCCCTTAGCTGTAGCCGTCTCTAATAAGCCTTGCTTCCAAAACAGTTCCTCATTTTCCTGACTGACGAATCCTTTCTCATTTTTCTTGCATTGTGATGCGAAGTCCGTCCCTTGTTCCACTTTTCATCTCAGCGTCCAGGGCACGACGAAAAAGACAAAATCTAAAGACATGACAAATTTAAACTTATTATAATTTTCTGTCCAAATGACTGGACCACAGACACAAAGATGCAAACAGAAAAGACCGCCCACTGTTAAAGAAGAAAGTTTACCATGCTGTTTATCATTTAAGTCCAAGGGATTCAGTGCTTTCGGACCATTTACTTCTTGGAGATGACGCTTAAGGCCTGCTACGATTCCGTGTATTGTTCTTGGCGGATATCTTTCTCCAGTTTCTTTGGCGATCTCCAGAACAAACTTACAAAGCCAATAATTCAAAGTGAAAGCGTTCACGTCTTCGATTTCTTCATAAAAAAAACTTTGTTCCACTCGTAGTCTTTAAAATGACCAGTAGTATAGTAGGGATGGCACGACCCCTTTTTTGGTGAGGATTTGCTAATTTTGGGTGAGGATCGGTGAGGATCGGTGAGGACTCAATATACCTTTTTACTAATACAGCAGCCATCTTGAATATATTAATTTTTCATTGTTTAAATCTCAATATTATCGGATGTCCAGTGGGCAAACAAATGCTCTGCCCTCTTGACATCCCATAATATTGAGATTTAAACAATGAAAAATTTATATATTCAAGATGGCCGCTGTAATATTAAAAAGGGCTATTATTTTTAGGTTGCTTTCCTCATGATCATAAAATGATCCCTTGCTATTGTGTAGAAAACAATGACTTATACGAATTTTTATCCAATAAGAATCTACCTAACCTGTGATGCCAGATGTGGCTTTTTGGTGAGTGTGTTTTGTGGAAGAATTAATTGTTTTTTGATGGGCTATTTCTTTTTGAGGTGCCTTCGACCAAATCCAGGCAAAGCCATTGTGCATCACACAATGAAATCAATCAAACAGTTGAGTTCAGCAAATGTCTAGCGAATTTAACGAATCCAACTTCACCAGTCGATTGACGCTAAAACTTTCGTTGAGAATCACTTTTAAATTTGTGGCGGATTCAATTAACTTAAATATCAAGACTTTTCAACCATGTTCAAACCGTAAATATTATTTTTTTTAGAAGAATACAGCTACTCAATACCAGCCTATTGCCTTCAATACAATGAAATTAATGACCCCCCAAACAACAAACAATAAGACCTACGAAGTTCCACCTAATTATGCAAGAATCAGCTGAAAATGACTACATCCATCTTAATATACAAATTAGGTACTACCTAATAGCGGAGCTCCCAGTTTATTTTTTATCTGCTTGACTGAATTGATGCAAT
>WUAP02145923.1:0-11524 GCA_015163945.2 Stichodactyla helianthus | reverse complement strand
AAAGAAGACCGCCTAATTATCCATTGTATTCAATGAGTTCGGCTCATGGAAAGTTCGACGTCTGAAACGGGCCTAAAATATCTTCACATAAGAACAGTCTTTGATTCACAGGAGATGAAAATTCTATTGTTTTGATCTTCAAAATTGTGAATTGCTTTGTGAATTGCTTTAAGAGGTCTAATGCAGCACACAATGCAAGGAATACTATCCAGCACAGCAGAGCCTACCAGGAGAAGCAGCCTGATAGATTATCTTGTCTGGGTTCTGTAAGTCTCTTTCAGGTACTACAGTATGACACACTGACAGCAGTGTGAGGAATTCACGAATCACTGATGCTGTCGGCTGAAGAAAAATAGAAGAGAACTCATTATTTTTGGAAATTTGGACTATATTTGGCATTTATGTACAGTTGGTTAGTGCCATTCAAAACTTTCTCAAGCTTTATGTGGAGTTAATTATTCTGAAATATTCAGACGTATTATAACATTAAAACAATCATTACAACAAAGATATTTACATGGTGTTCTCTTAAGTTATCCAGCAAAGTTGGGTCTTCAGCACTTCAAGAAGAAAAAGAAACAAAACCAATTCATAAATTATTCAAAATTTGTATAATTCTACATGATTGTATGTAGATACTAGCAGACATGTATAGATAGCTTTTATAATACAATTTCCTAGTCTGAATGTACCTGTATGATATACCACCAATAGTGGACTTCTTGAATTCCATGACATTTCTTGTTAAGGTTCCTGTCTTGTCTGAGAATATATACTTCACCTGATAACAGATGACAAGTTTACATTAACAGTTTTACAAACATATTAATGTTAACATTCCACACAAAACCAGACAACCATTTGGGAAGACAATTACATGCCTCACTTTGTCAAAAATTTAAACTTTGGGTTAATATACTTACACCAAATTCCTCAGACAGATATTTCATATTTTCCATTTCATTGCAGATACATAAATTAAAAAGATCCAACAATCCTTACCTGGCCAAGTTCTTCATTTAAGTTGGATGTCCTGGCCATTGCTGGGGTGTCTGTTTTTGCATGGTACATGTCCAGATCCTAAATGATGACACAAATAAAAATACAAACATTTTTTGGCCAGTTTAGAAATGTAGCACACTCCATCTGCACAATTTAAAACAATTCTAAATGCAAGATGTGTGTGGGCGGTTGGGTGTCAGGAATACCACTACAGTGTCATGGCATTCAAATGGCTTCCACTGTACCTGATGTGGCCAAAGTAGGAGCCACATGAAAGTCAATATGGTAGCCTAACCTTAATTTACAACCATGAAGCCATCTTTAGATAAGCAACAATAAAATAAACTCATAATAGGAAATTCTTATCAATACTACAGACTTGTAGGTGACCATTACCATGTTGATGAAGATAGCTTGAATAAACTTCACCACCTTGAAAATCAATGAAAAATATCCACTTTTTATTAATTCAGAATTAATGTCAGGAAACATTTCCAAGGGGTATAACATTCATAGTTTCCAAATGGAAAATTTGTTTTTCGAATTGTTTCCCAAATCTTTTGCAAAACATATTTAAAAATGGGAAAAAGGACCAAGCAGTATGCAGTTACAGTTATAGATTTAATATCACTTTCCAAAATTTATCTGGATTTGGGATTTACAAAGTTTGTAAATCCCAAATCCAGATGACAAAATCCTGGAATAGGTCTGAGGGAGTAATTCACGGTGGTGGTGGTGGTGTGATATATGAGTACTTACATACCTCAAGTGTGACAGTAAGACTGATTGGAATAAGGTTGTTGTACAGAATAATGAAGGTCAGGAATGTTAATCCGTAGTTTTGTGGTGGAAGCTCTGGAAAATGAAGCAATTAAAAAAGTAATTTAGTGAGCTTCAATGCTTTCTCTTTCTAATCAAATATTAATGCATTGATGATAATAATTTAGTAAAATAAATTTAGCTATTTATACTAAATTGTATATCAAGATGTTCTTTTATTAAATGAGTATTAATAACAAAAAAGAGTCGCACCTCTGTATCCAAGATACCAGTCTTTATCTTGATGATTACCTGAAATGATTTAAAATTAATGATGATGATGATTATAATGATGACTGCTAAGGGTTAAAAAATAAACTTTCATTCTTAAGTTGTGTGTTTCAAATAATGTTTCTTACCTGTCCAGACATAGAAGCCAATGGTACTAAAGAGAGCCAAAACCATCAGCAAGCCAAACAAGAACAAGATCTGGATGTTGGTAGTGTGATCCACATTAGAACGCTTGATTGGTGCAGCTGTAGAGTTCTGAAGTACAGAGCAAGCAAATCATCAACTTATTATGTCAGTAAACAGAAAGATGGTGCGCAAAGAGCAGATTTCATATGACTGTGAAAAATTCACAGCACAAACACTGTCGTGATAAAGTCGAGGCATGTCAAAATTCTAGGAAACATCACAGTTGCACCAAGGCATGCTTACAGCACTGATCATGCCACAAGCTTTTCACAGTCATACAAAAACTGCTCTACTGTTAGTCTTCCATCATTTTCGTGGCCAGGAGGGAAAGAAATACCAACCTGCATTAACTTGGAGTCATGACCAGTATACACAACAAGACCTTTATCAAAAAAGAAATAGTAAAATGCAGTTATTCAAGACTGATGAGGGAAGTATGGTTTCACATATCATTGATAATGATGACACTGGTGACAGTCATGGTGGTAGAGGTAGGTGTTAGCATTGGCAATGGCATTATAAAGGCGTGATGGTCACATAATAGTTGCAGGGGTTGTGTATTGGTTGTGGTGGCAATTGTGATAGTAATTGCAGCGGCAGAAGTAGGGCCAAACAAAAAAATATGTGTGTTTCCGGTTGCGCGACCGACCCTATTTTTCTAGCCGATTTTTGCCGACCCTAATATTTTTTTCCACTCTTGAATACACCGAAGAGTTCCCAGTAAGTTAATTTACCTTGTTGTATCAGAAACAAACAAAAAACGACCTACCGACCCAATTTTTTTCTCTCATGCAACAGGAAACACACATATTTTTTGGTTTGGCCTAGTCACGGTAAAGGTAATGGTGATCATGATGGTGATGTTACACAGTTGCAATGACTGTACATAATTTACCAAATATCCACTGTGTATTTCTCAGCTGTGCTCCTCTTAACAGCACCTGGTCAGGACCTAATGGGTGTGGTCTGACGATAAGAAGTAAATTACAAAATTCAGGCAAGGACCCAGGATTTATAAGAGGGCAGTGACTGTCATACACAATACTGTGATCCATTTTGAAGATTATGTTAAAGTAAGGTCTACATGACTGCTTCAAAAAGAGGAGTTAATATTCACCCTATTCCCCTCCCCCATCTGGATCTGTGCCAGAACTGATTACTTCAGAGTCTACATTTAATCATTCAAGTGATAGTAGTGACAGGAAATGACTCTTTTAATCAACAAACTTACTTTTTTCCAGTGAGAGCGATATTTCCAACAAAGTCATACAATCTATTATTTGGTCCTTCACATTCTACTCGACCCTGCAGAAAGAAAATAAAAAAATTACAAGTGATGAAATTAATTGGTGAATGTGCAGTATTGAACACATGAAGCCGTCCCACGAAATATCCATAACTAAACTATGAAGAAGAATAACATTAGAGCCTAACCCCTATTCTAAGGATTTCCATAAAGAAAGTAAAAAAATTCCCTCTCCATCCTTTCATAATTCCTGTTGACCCTCTCTTTGGAGGGAGAAACAGATTTTTTTTTGGTGCTGTAGATTATATCCTCCTTAAGCCCTATTAACCCCTTAGAATTTCTAATTTCCACTCCAGTGAGGTGGGGTAAAGGTAGTACTGATATTTTCTGGAGTTACATGCTTTGAATCCATACCTGCATACAGCGAACATCTATCAGAGAAGTCATCTTTGCAGTAAGAGACAAGGCCTATGATAGGTAAAACAGATAGTGTACATGTCAGCAGTAGAGTTGTCAGATATCAAATCAAGAACCCGAAAAGTATATATTGATATATATTTTGTACACTGTACATACCTGTCGTATCTTTAAATTTGTTTCTCCATCAAGGTTGCTGGTCTCTACATAGCACATACCCATGGGTTCACTGAAGAGGAAATCATGAATTGTCACAATATCATTTTTTCACCAAAAATCTTAATACATTATTGTGATATACAAGATATACCATTGAATGGTAATGATAGTGGGCACTAGTGATGCTGTACACTGTTTTGTAAAATTTTTATAATTAAATCTACTACGAGGTTCACAAGATTCATCCAGTTGATTGATATTAAGCACTATTCAAACTAGTGCACTATCACAAATCCTACTTCTGATTGGCTATTAGTGATAGCCCACTCAGAGAGAAAAACAAAAAAGGTGTGTACCCCATTTTTTGCCAAGATTTTGATCAAATTTTAAAAGCAAAGGTGGATCCAGGATTTTTTAGGGGAGCACTATTTATGATCAAGATTCCAGCACCAAAAGTACTAAATAATGCTACATCCCCTCAGCCCAGCCCTGGACCCAGCCCTGCATCCCACCCCTGGACCTATCCCTGCAAGGTTTTGATTATTTTCTATCAATATCTGACTATTTTGTTCAAACTAAAAGAATCAGACCTCTCAGCCTCATGGGCTATGACTTGTAGCCCATTTGGGCTCTGAGTTGACAGCACATGACTGGTGGCATTTGATGCTGATAATGAAACTTGTTCTATTATGACAATAAGTTGTATTTCATTTGCTGAGTATCATACTATAAGTATGCAGACATGTTTCAACATGATATTTCAATTCCTAATCAACTTACCTTGATGACAAAAGTATGAGATCAGCAGGGAAGAAATGTCCGTTGACAACTTTTACTATATCTCCCACTTGCACCTGGAAACATTTTAAGAAATTGTATCAAATTATATTTTCCCAGCACATACTAAAGCTTATACAATTTTGTACCCTTGACAGGTTGGTCATGTCTCAAGAACAGAGCATAATTTAGTGGCTCAGTAAATATATACTAAATATATACTCACAACATAGAAAATACAAATGTGATGGGAAGGAAGAGTTGAATATTCATGAATATACAACTGCTTTCCTGCATTCTAATTGGCTGTATTTTCTATTCCATTCCATATAAGGAATCATTAAGATTGTTATAAGCTGGTCTGTATTTTCTCAGGTCTGCCTACTCAGTTTACATGTTTTCAAGACTTCAGGAAAAGATTTTGTCTTACAGTAAAATAAAATTATTTTACATATTATTATATATCTGAACAATATTATAATTACCTCTACCCACTGCAATGACTGTAAAGTACCATCCCTGACAACTGAAATGGGATAGAATAATACCAATGATATCATGATGACACCAATAATATTATATAACACTTTAATAATAACATATTATTTTTAACATTAACACTATATACCTTTGACTTTTCGTTTATTGACCAAGTCATCTGCTTTGTGACGTTTCTAGAAAAATAAATGATGAATTGTTATTTCTGTTAAAACAAAATCGGTATTAACAATCTTGAAGTAATATTAATAATTTCATCATGGTGTCCATATAACAGTCACTTACGTAATCTTCAATAATCTCTTTGATTGCAGAACAAGATAAGACAGCAAGGAGAGGAAGAGCTGTAGTGTAACGCCCTGTAGGTGAAACTCCATCTATTTGCTGTAAAACAAGAAAAAAAACCTTTGTTATGACTATACTGAATTGTATGGCATAAAATACTGAAGGCAAGAGAAGCAAGGGAGTACATATCTTGGATATTGCTATTCTACAATTAAACACACTGTAGTATATACCTGAAGAAGTGCTATAAACAAGAAGAAGACATTGGAATATCTGCTAAACTGTTCTAGGAGAAACTTGGGCAGAAAGGTGATAAAGTTGTATTTCGCAGTGCTAGGGAGGAGAAAAAAGGAAAAGCATTTAAGAACCATTAAATTCAAAAGCTTGAGTGAATGGAGTAGAGTGAGCCTTAGCTATTGTAGTTTAGTGGTATATGTAATGGCTTTGAGGTTCGATTCCTGGGCTCAGCATTTCATGTTGGGTCTCTACCGTCAGTCCTTGGTTCAAGGGTTTTCTCCAGGTTCTCTGGTTTTCCCCCCTCCATATGCTAAATTCCAATTTGATCTATGGATTAGCTGTGCCCTGACTTAGATTAGCCCAGAGGTTGTTTCAGCTGGCTTTATTTTGTGTTTGTTTGTTTGGATGAGAAGCAGATATAATTTTTGTTCAATGTCATGAATGGTGTGCAATGCAGGCTTCAATAAGATTCCTCTTTTGAAATAAATCATGTGATAGTGTCCTTTTCTAAATCTGTTTACCTGATTTTATTGTTGCAGTATTGTCTAACTTGTGGTTTATTAATGATAATGATTCTTTCTGCATCATGCCCATCACCACTATCATCTTGCAAAGCCCCATAGTTATCTGACCAAAAAGAACAATATGACAGAAAATTTAAAAACTTAATAAGAAAAAAGTGATAAATAATAAAAACTCACAGACCCATGAATTGGAATGATGTATGGAAGGTAGTCAACAGACCTCTTTACTTTGGGTGTACTGTTTTCCCATTTCAGACCACGTGTCATTCCCTTGGGTTTTGTTTCTTTGTTTCTCTGTAGTGCTTAAGATACGTTAATATGGATGAACCTCAAACAAAGAATCTTATTCACAAGAGGATGACACATGGGAATAACATTATGTCCAAAGTAAAAAGGTCTATTAAATGAGGGTAAAATATCTAAAATTTTCTATTTGCATTTACAATGGCTTAACGGGATTTAAAAGGTATGACATATTCATTATCACTATTTGTTTGAATTTATATCTTAGAAACATTCAAAACATGGATGGTAAGCACAAACATTTGAACATCAGAATTATCCTATGATCAACAATATCATGATTATAAAAAAGCCTAGTTTTGAGTATATTTGGGGGGTATTCAATATTATTTCTGGATAGATTGCATGTGAATACATTAAGATTCACATGGATCAACAATATAAACCTCATGACATGACATTTCATTTATCAGTTCTTTTAAAAATTTTATCTTCTTATCTCCAAATATATATAGGGTATCTCCCATCCCAAAATATGTGTATGGCCAAAAGGACATGAAAGTCATCCAACATAATCCCAGTTTCACATGCCTTAAAATTGGCATTACTTTGTAAACCATTTGCCTATAATTTGAAAACAGTACAGTTGCTATATTGCAGTTACTGTTTAGCTAAATTTGGAGGTAAAAATAACATGAGTGTGTGGGGAAAAAGAAATGAAGGTAAGGACCAGCAGTAAAATCAAAAACAGAATAATTTGAAAAAATTCTGATCTGCTACCAAAAGCACAACTAACAGGAAATACATGTATTATTTAAAGATCAAGAAGAACACCTTGCAGAATGTATATAATTATATAGACACTGGATTTATGTATATTTATATACTAACAGTTTCTTTTTTATTCAATACTAGAAGGAAACATTATCAAATCCATTAAATATACAGTATATTACATGTATATAATATAGAATGCATTAGCTAATGGTAGTTTTTTTTCTTTTTGACTTAACTGATCAATTTAGGCTTTAGTTTTTCCAGAGAAATGAGAAAATTATGAATGTAAGAAAAATATACTAACCATTGGTAAATCGGAGAACACCAAGCATAACTTGAATGATTCAGGTAAGCTAAAATTTGAAACCACTTTAAAATCTATTTGTTTAACATTTTTGATCTGATCTGTATTATATTTTATCTCACTAAAATACACACTGAAAAGCTTTCCAGGAATTAAAACACCAAACTTCAAAACAAGTTGTCTATAATATTCATGTTTTCCAGGGGTCTTATAGGTTCAATATGTTTTAGCAATAGACCAAATTTAAATACAACAATATGCTACTGTCTAGGTAACAGATAGACATGAATAAATTAGGGCAAAATATGAAATTCAATTAGGATCAATATATTTTTGGAGCATGACAGGTGGCTTCAGATCAGATTCATTAATTCTTGGCTTCAACTCAGAAGAGCCCATATTCTGATCTCATATTTACACAGCCTATGATAAATATATTCATATTTTCCTTGCAAGTCCTTTGAGAATTTCTGAATGATATAGGCAATCTGTGTAATCAAAATTTGATGGCAGTATTGATAGCGGCAATGACATTTATGCCAGAGAAGCATATTCATAGCCTTTCAGCAGTGACTAAAACCAATGGAACAGGCCAAAGATTTAGATTTTGTGAGTATAAAAAATTACTAAATGGTACATAACTTACACACATGAATCATGGATACTCTAAATTTCATAATTTTACCAGTTCAAACACTCAAACATTTGTATTTGTAGGTCATTTCTTATCTAGTAAAACCAAACTAAGTACATCCAGTGCAAGTTAAATGCAAATAAAAGCTATCATGCTAGCAAGGATAATATTTTCTAAAATAAGAGAAATATTTCTGAATCATTGTTGCCATGATAAAAATAACACAAGGAATTACAATGATAAAAATATTTTGAAAATTTTGTATAATTAACAAAAATGGAAAGTCTTTGATCAAAAACTGCATTGAATTAAATTGTATTGGGATATTAAGAATTATCAACTCTCATCTTTATGGTCCTGGGTTTGATTTCGAAATGCAGTGCCATATTTGAGGTCAACTAGTTGGATCTCTCTTTATACTTTGAGGATTTTTCTATTGATTATCTGGATTTCCTCCCTCCATTAATAAAAGGAAATATAGGTTCCTTCTAAACTGTGTTCCACAGTCAGATGTGGGTCATAATGTGGCAGCACAGTACAAGTTTACAAGTCTTTAACTCAACCACGGTAATAGTGAACAATCTGCACCATATGGTAAGTGGTCAGTAACTCCGTTTGCTGTCCACTTACCATTACCTTACCATTATCTTACCATTACCTTACCGTTACCTTACTGTTATCTTACTGTTACCTTACCGTTACCTTACTGTTATCTTACCATTACCTTACCATTATCTTACCGTTACCTTACCATTACCTTACTGTTATCTTACCGTTACCTTACTGTTACCTTACTGTTATCTTACCGTTACCTTACCATTACCTTACTGTTATCTTACCATTACCTTACCGTTATCTTACCATTACCTTACCATTATCTTACCGTTACCTTACCATTACCTTACTATTATCTTACCGTTACCTTACCATTACCTTACTGTTATCTTACCGTTACCTTACCATATACCTTACCATTATCTTACCGTTACCTTACCATTACCTTACTGTTATCTTACCGTTACCTTACCATTACCTTACCATTGTCTTACCGTTACCTTACCATTACCTTACTGTTATCTTACCGTTACCTTACCATTACCTTACCGACCACTACCATATGGTGCAGATTGTTCACTATTACCCTCAACCACATTGAGCCAAGTACTTTGTAATAGCCCACTTTAGATATTTTGATTTAGTGATCACACACAATAAGATCTGAATCGAGGCTCTGGGGAAACAATGGAATAATTGCAATTCTTTTCTTTCCCCAGAGCCTCAATCTTGATCCTATTGTTTGTGGTCATAAAATATCGAAAGTGTTCAACAACTTACAGTAGATGCCAGAAAGGTAGCCATAACACCCCAAAAATTACTATTAATAAATAACAAATGTATTCAATACTGACCATCAAGAACCTAAAACATTAACAGTTAGAGAAAAGAAATATACTAAGCTGGGCTAGCTGTGGTATATTGAAACTTTACATAATGTTTACATGTAGTTGGTAACCAGGGTAACCATATTATCTTGTAACCACATATGCACTGTATTATGCACTCTGATGCTATCATGGTATAGCTACATGAATAAAATAATACACCATTTTAATTTGCAAAATATTAGACATATACTATATAAACCTTATCTCATTTTTAATTGCTAAAAAGCTGTGGAGAAGAATACTAGAGAAGTTGGAAAAATTTATTTACTGAGTGTTAAATTTCCCTGACTTAAGTATTACTGATAATACTGACTTGATGCTTAGTTACCTAGACCGTAATGAGTTCTTTATCACACATCATCACACATTATAGATGTGGAAATTAGTTTTGCATTAATTTGTTCATTCCTGTTGTTACATGAATAGTTTAGGTATTGGTCATTAAGTAAAGGTAGGGTAGCATGGAATGGGTTAAAATTGGATTTGAAGGAGTGCACATTATACTTCCCCCCTTATACTTCATGACCAGTCACTAATATCATTCATTTTATGCTTCTTTCAGCCTCTGTGCCTATAACTATGCCACAATCTACCTCCCAAATCATTAAACTCATATGATGTTGCTTATTAACATAGTACTCTCTTATAGCTATTTCGATGAATGTTATCACCAAAAAAGCCTAAAGGCTAATAAGGCTTTCATCTATCTTTTGTTTCCTAACAAACTTTGCTGTAGGCTATCTACAAAATTAGGGAATATGTGTCCAAGTTGTAGAATTTGCGAGCATACAGTGAGTTTCTTATTGTAAATAATGTCATGGTGAAAAAACATTTTCATGATTCCACTCTCAAAGCTTTAGGCTTTTTTCAACAACAAAGTTAATTGAATTAGCTATATACAAAGTCAATTTTATGGCAAGGTAGCCATGTTATTCATGGGGGCTTAGAGGAAAACATTAGTACATGCATGCAAATGAAATGGCCTTTCATCTTTGATAAGCATACAACAAAATAATAGAAGGGACCAAAGATTTGAACACTGTAAAGATATGGACATATCCATACATGTATAGTAGTGGCCCTTTTATGTTGGTCTTAGTCCAGGGCTTAAAATAACTGCCAGACATCGGACAATGTCTGGTCAAAATGATCAATTGTCCAGCTAAATGTCAAGCACTTCGGTCATCTTGACCGGCACATCGAAGTCAAACTTTTTTAAATTATGTACGTCACGAATTTTTACTGCCGTGAGTAGATGGGTGGCCTGTCACAAGGAAGATCTTTCTGACTGCTAATTGTGTGATAATTTCATTTGAAAATGTCAGTCTTGACACTGAGATGGCCCAATGCATTCCAACATGCACTTGCAAGCGGGAACCAATCAGATTTGACTGTTCCCACTAGGTGTGTTTGTTTTTTGTCAAGAATCTTATAATAGCATTCTTCTTCCCAAACTTCAAGAAATAAATTATTCCATGAAGAAAAAAAGATGGAAAAAAGAAGTAATAATAATTGCAGCCAAGGAATTGAACTCAGAGACCAAAAAAAAAAAAAAACAGGATTATGGTTGAGCTCTGACATGTAGCAACGATTGATATTTTGCCTAGCAACGTGATCATACAACCAACATGACAATGTGGCATGGGTGGCGTAGCGGTAAAATGTTCACCTCTCACCACTGTGGTCCAACGGGTCGGGTCACTGGTTCGAGCCCTGCGGATGCCACATGTGAGTAGAGTT
>WUAP02145912.1:0-11526 GCA_015163945.2 Stichodactyla helianthus | reverse complement strand
CTTGTGTCGAAAGCTTCATCAGGCACTCCGCCATTTTGTTTGTCTGCCCCAAACATATCCCACAATTCCTTGCACAAGATTAGCGTGACGTAATAGCTTCAGAGGGGTATTAAAGCCATTGTTCGTGATTATTCAAGCTAACTCGGAAAGTTGTAAAATTTGCATGTATACGTACAAATTTTCCAATAAAAATGGACAAATATGATTCTTCTTTTCTATTGATGTAAAATTTGCTGCACAACAGACCCTTTCCGAATTCGCTTGGATGACCACGAAGCAATGGTTTCAAGTCGACACTGAAGTTGATTCTTTTACTGATCAAGGCCAACCTCGACTTGAAACTACTGTTTCGGGATCATTCAAGCGAATTTGGGAAAGGTCTTCTGGGAATCTTTTTTTTTTTTTTTTTCGTTTTTTATTTTTTATTTTTGTACCGCCAAGTTTAGATATGGACGCAGCCTTGAAAGAAAAAGGTCTATTCCAAAAATCCCATTATTATTAATACCTCGGACCATCTTTTCAATTCCAATATTACGTATGTGCCCGAGGAGAATCTCTAAATCCTGCTAGCCATTTTCAACACTTACCAAGGCAACAACGACTGAGATTTTTCTTCCCTGAAGCTTTGGGTTGTCGGCCTGTTCAAAGTTGCGATGTATTCTCTCGTCAAGATGTAGACGATAGCGTCCAGTTTTTCTCCATCTACCCATCTGATGTTAGAGATAATATAAAGCTTATAAATCATTATGTTTCTGCAATTTCCTTGAGGACTAGTCATTAGTATAGTGGAACATGGTAGGAATTGAGATTTGGGGTCCGACAATTAAGGGACTAAGCAAGTTTATCCAAACAGAATAAAGACGTTGAACCAAGGAACCAAGGTTGTGGGAAGGTCCAAATAGACATCAGGGGTATTTGAACGCGACTTCCTTGATGTGCACTAGTTTAGCTTAATTATTCCCACAAATAGAGTGCATACTATAAATCCGTGAAAAACTTTGTAAGAAATTGTTCAAATTTGCACAAATTTGTAAGTTCAGTAAAGATTTCAATACAAAGCTTTGCACTAATTTGTACAAAGTTGTTAGTTAACTTTTTCACGAATACACCTGGTTGCAAGAAGGTTGTCATAGGAGGAAAGAACTTTTGTAATTTAGTGAGAAAGGAATAACATTAAAAGACAAAAGAAGTGGTTCAGCTTCAGTGATTTTCTTTTGTCTTTTAATGCTATTCCTTTTTTACTAAATTACAAAAGTTCTTTCCTCCTATGACAACTTTCTTGCAACTAGGTATATATAGCATGCACTCTAACACACTGGTCTCACAAGTCCTTCAAGTGCCTATAACCCTTCTGGCAATATTCTCAGTATTGATCCTACATGGAGTCAGCTGTTGAATGACTCCCAAATTCCCATAGTTTGAGTGCGGCTTCTTGAAGTTATAAAGGTTTTTCCACGCCATATGCAAGGTGTGGAAATAACTGTTCATTCTTTTACCCATGGCTTTTAGAGAAGTCATTGCAAGTTAGTTTTCGCATAGTGGTCCGTGTTTCGAATCACAAGGAACAACAAATAAACATAAAGGACTCACTCATTAGCATATGGCATGAATAAGCCTTTATAACTTCAAGAAGCTGCACTCAAACTATGGAATTTTTTTGGGTTGTTCAACAGCTGATCCCATGTAGAATCAATACTTAGAATCGAAAGTGTTATAGGCACTTTTAATATTCGAAACAATGTCATCTTTGATGATCTTACCTCTGAAAAGGAATTGTTTATTAAATTTAGAATACGTAGCTCGTCGACTAAACGAACACCATCTGCATCAAAACGTACAGGTGAAGTAAGGCCATTGATGTTCATCTGATGAAATGAAACAAAAGAAATATCTTTGTTGGATTGTAATCATCATTGTCGCTACCATCGGTACACTGATTACATTGTCATCATTTCTCATTTTCCAAATAGTAGATGTTAGTCAGAGGACGGAACGGGAGGTTCGTTAGTTTCTCTAACAGTACTAAGGTGCTGTCAGAGATGACGTTCAGGATGACTGGATGAAAGGACGACAAATATGTTAAAAAATATATTGAAATTGGTCAATCATTTTTATAGATTTGAATCACCTGTGAACTTAACTAACTTAAATTTAGCGATTCAAAATTATTTTTCGGAAGAGGCCTTGATAATAAAATAACTAAAACAATTTGCTTGCATCTATGAAACGTTTAACGGATGTCTGAAACTGATTATGCATATTGAAAAAATATTTTCCAGTTTATTTTATTTTATCTACATATTAGGAATTAATGTTTTGTTGTCATCATTTCTCATTTTCCAAATAGTAGATGTTAGTCAGAGGACGGGACGGGAGGTTCGTTAGTTTCTCTAACAGTACTAAGGTGCAGTCAGAGATGACGTTCAGGATGACTGGATGAAAGGACGACAAATATTTTTAAAAATATATTGAAATTGGTCAATCATTTTTATAGATTTGAATCACCTGTGAACCTAACTAACTTAAATTTAGCGATTCAAAATTATTTTTCGGAAGAGGCCTTGATAATAAAATAACTAAAACAATTTGCTTGCATCTATGAAACGTTTAACGGATGTCTGAAACTGATTATGCATATTGAAAAAATATTTTCCAGTTTATTTTATTTTATCTACATATTAGGAATTAATGTTTTGTTGTCATTGTCGTCCCTAACATTTTTATCATCATGATATCCTCTCATCCATCGTCATTCTTATACAAAGTAGTTTGTTAACGCCCGTGAAAACGCACCCAACGTTGCTGGGTCCAACACGCTGGGAGCCTTTGAACACCATGTTTCGTGTTGTTGGGACTTGTGGATGTTGTGTAAAGTTTGAAATGTTTCAATCTTTTGAGCCAACAAGTCCCAACATTTCTTTTGTTTCACGGTTATTAATGTTGGGTTCGTTTTGAAAGGATGTTGGGTGTCATACCCAACAATATTGGACTCGCACATGTGAAACACACAGGCGTTGTATCCATGGACATTTTACACAAGAAGTGTATATCCCAACATTGTTGGGTTCGTTTGAACACAAACACCAACAACGAACCAAAAACTACCAACAATGTTGGATGTTGTTTGGCTCATTTGCATGGATCTTTAATTTGCTGTTCCGTTTGCATCTTTGTCACCGTTTCCAGTTAGTGTAACAACAGAAGCCAATCTTTACCTGCTTTGCAAGTCTGTAAAAAGTAGCCCTGTCAGATAAATTGACACTTCCGTTACCAAGCAACCATGACCCATTTTTGTGAATATATTTCAGTGTCATGGCAACCAATAGTACGGCATCATATGCGAGTAGTTCGCTTTCCTATGAAATAGACAATGCAATGTTATATTTTGCTTACTACTAGCCATTTTCAATATTATAATTAAATGTTGCACCGTGTGACATCCCTCCATAAACCTATTGCCATCAATGTTACACCTTGCGACATCTCTCCATAAACCTATTGCCATCAATGTTACACCGTGTGACATCCCTCCATAAACCTATTGCCATCAATGTTACACCGTGTGACATCCCTCCATAAACCTATTGCCATCAATGTTACACCGTGTGACATCCCTCCATAAACCTATTGCCATCAATGTTACACCGTGTGATATCCCTCCATATACCTATTGCCAGCAATCTTGCGCGCAACAGTTGCTCAGTGTGTCCGGGAATTTAGGGGAAACGCATTCGCACTTAACATTGTTATGTTATATTGCCCTTTACAAAGAAACGGGTAAAGAAATGCTCAGGAAAGAAAGGGAAAATATAAAATAAGTTAAGAAAAGGAAAGACAGAAAGCAAAAAGAAAAAGAAACTAAAAGTGTTACCTGGATCTCTGACAACCAGAAATGTCGTAACTTTAACCTCACCAAGAAGGTTTTTCGCTGTTGCTTGGTAAAGACCAGCGTCTGTGAACTGTACTGTCTCGATAACAAGATTGCCAACTTCTTTTCGAAATCGATCGTTCATGTTCGTATTATCGAGTTTTTTCCATGTTATGATCGCTTCTGGAAATGCAAATATATCAAGATGAAGTGTCTTTCTTTTTCCTCGATAACCATGCTCTAACTTTTTTGGTCTTCTTCTGACTTTGGGTCCAACTGAAAAACAAGTTTTGTACAAGTTTATTACATCTTTTGCTCCCAGGTTGCAGCAGCTCATAGATATGCATAAAATATGTAATTGATCTAAATAAGAATTGAGGAAATAACTGAAACTTTTTTGACCCATTTAATTGCAAAATTAAAAGCATTAATATTAACATTATTAACATTAACATAAATATCTAAGCTCAAAATAATAATATCTTTAAGGTCCTAAATGTTCCAATATCAGAATTTAAGCCTGGCCCTCACTAACGACATAAGCATAAGCAGCAAACTCACTTCTGAATTGCTTATTATCATCACTTGTTTTTTCTCACACCTGTTGGAAAAGAGCTGAACTGCGTCTGCGTATATTGCTTATGACTTTGATTGTGTCACTAGTGAGGGCTAATATTTAAATGCTTGAACTAAATACCTCTTATTAACCGAGCGCGAGGGTCGCACCGTACGTTATTGATAAAGTGGAGAAACAAGGGAGGTTCCATAACTCACGTACGGACCGAGCAAGCAAGGTAAATAAGCTTTTTATTATATGGCAAGGCGAACACAATAAAACTGATGGTCCGTACCGTAAGTTATGGACCGCAAATTGGTCAATGAGAGCGCGTGAAATGACCTTGCCGTACAATAATTCTAAATATTAACTAATAATTTGCCTAAAATGATGTTTATAACCTTGTACGATCACTCTTGTCCTTTTGGAGTCTATTCCCACGGTGTTGTTAGCTGTACATACGTATTCTCCTCCGTCTTCATACTGGATACTGGTTATTTTCAGCGACTGTGAATCAAACATGTATCTTCCTCTAGGAAGAGACCCATTACTTTTATGCCATTCAAGAAGAGGTTTTGGGTAACCTGTGGCGTTGCAGGGCAGAGTAAGGTTCTGGTACTCGTTCACAGTGACCGGGTGTTCGTGGGAAAACGTAATTGCTGGAAACACTAAAAAACAAAATTAAAATTTAGTACTTAATTTCCAAATGCAAATTAATTATCGTAACGTATTCGTTTCCAGGCTGTATGATCTTATTTGACAGGTGGTTCGTCACGAGTGGCTCCCTGTGCACGCGCATGCTATAAAAGCAATACATCGCTTATGTCTCTGTACTGTGATATACCCACGCTGGTACTGAGATACCAGAAAAGCGAGCTTAGAAACACGGGACATAGCCGAGTGTTTCTATTGCTTTTCGAGTGCTCTACATCTCCTGGAGTGTTTATATCATAGTACAGAGACATGAGCGATCGTTTTATATTGATTTTATGAAATATTTTTCGTCGTTTTAGCTCGAGCGTGTCTCTGCACTCTGATATAAACACGGTAACCACGTTATATATCAAATATTTTATAATACGTAGTATAACTTCAGTCATTACATCACAGACAGAGAAAGAGGGAGTTAAAGAGAGACAGAGATAGGTAGATGGAAACTTACCATTAACTGTAATGGTGGCCTCGGTTTTTCTTGCTCCAAGTACATTAGAGGCAACACATACATACGAGCCTTCCTGTTCTTTGGTTACACTAGTGATATGCAAATCCCCTTGGACGATCCTAAATCTTTTTGGCATCGCACCACCATCCTTTCTGTACCACGTGATCACAGGACTAGGCACACCAGAGGCACGGCAGCTAAGCTGGACGTCTTCATTCTTTACGACCGTGATGCTTGATGGAATGGAAGTGAACTTGACATATACTAAGAGAAAATAGTTTTCAAATAAAAATGATGTATTCGTTATGAGTCGATCCCACATGGCTTGCAACTATATCTTGGAATTCTTTAGCCTATAGCAAGGTGATTCATAAAGTCGTACAAAGTCTTAGTAAATAGCCTCGTAAATAAGTTGGTAAATTTATAAATCTAGTCTTATGAATATAATGCTTTACTCTGCAGTCTATTTAATAGCACCATACATTTTATAGGGGTTATTGACCAAGCATGAGGTCTGGATGGGGGGGAATTGGTCGAGTTCTTTTTTCGTGTTTATGGACAGAGCCCTTAGGGCGACAAATTGTCCCATTTTCATATAATGCCATATAATAAAGCATCTTATAAATATTTTCTGGATGTCATTTTCATCTGTCATGTTGTCCACTTATATTCTTAATAGTAGGTCCAACTACCTTGTATCAGAAGGCGTATTTGGTATCTAAAAACACCCATGACGTTACGCGCTTCACATATGTAGTGCCCAGTATCACTCGAACGTGATCGCTTGATAACCAATGAGCTCTCAGTGACAGGATGAAGTACTTTATTACATGATTTGGATAAGTCTGAAGCAAAAGTTTAAAATTCAGAAATACAAAATACTTTACTATATATGTGTGTATCTCATTTGCAATTTCCCAGTACCTGTAGGAATAGTAACATTTTCTTTCACTTCATAACGATCCTCTGAACTGTCTTTTTCACTGGACAGCAGTACGTTGTCACGGTACCACGTGATACGAGAGTATGGATTAGCTGTTGCATTACAGAACAACACAGCTGGGTCTTGCTCTTTAAACACAAGGACACGAGGACTTGAAAAGAAAGACGGAGGGGCTGTCAGAACAAAGAAAATTGATATGGATGAGCATCAAACATAAATTCTCATTCTCAAGGAAAAACATTCCGGCCAAGCGAATAAGGTCTACAGAGCTCCTCGTCTTGGGCGTAATGTTTTCCCATTTTGGACCACATGTCATTCCCTTGGGTATTATTTCTTCGTTTCTCGGTAGGCCTTGAGAAGATACGTTAATATTGATGAGCCTCAAGCAAAGAATTGTATTCTCAAGGGAATGACACGTGGTCTGAAATGGGAAAACATTACGCCTAAGCCGAGGAGGTCTAAACCCTCTATAACTGCTGAAAAGTAGTCTCACACTTCTCGTCAGGTTAACTCAATATACAATTCCTTTCTCGTTTGAAAACAATTGTGTCCATAACTAAGGGACCTTTAATTATTTATGGAGGGGGAGGGGGGCTGGCAAGATTCATCATCAATCTCAAACAAAACCTTTGACACCTGTCATTGAAATGAAAAAACTGATGACCCCTCTTAGTTAATTTCAAAAAGTAGATAGCCCCCTCCCCAAACGTATATTTATATTTAACAACAACAACACTCCTAATCAGTAATAATAGAACAGTCTACAAGTGTTTGTGAGGTCTACAATAGCTTTGTGTCCTCTTTTTGTTCATCTTTCCTGTCTCTCCCTCTTCTACTCTGTTTCCTCTCCCTGTTTTCTGTATTAACGTGATTTTTTTATTTATGCACTATTTTGATTACTGTGTCAACAACAGTATGCAATAAAACAGGTGGTCCCCCACATTTGTTTATGTATTTCATGATGACCCCCCCCCCTTCGAGTCTCCTGGATTGATGGTGGCCTCCCCTCATTCTTACCAGCCCACCCCCCTCCATAAATAATGAATGGTCCCTAACATGAGCCCTCGAGACACACCCATCATGGTCATTAATCATGAATCGGAAATCAATCAAATCTATTTTACCAAACTTGTCTCCTGGACATCCTCTTGGTCCAACTTCTCCTTTAGGCCCACGCTGTCCTTGTTCTCCCTTTTGACCTGTTGAATGTGTTAGGTAATCATTGATACTCAGTTTTCGGCTCATGAGTACCTGCCACTTGAAGCCAGTAAAAGAACAAACAAACAAATTATTATATAGACAAACCAAACAAATTAAGGAAATGATATTATTTTATTAGATTATTTTCCTTTAGTGTTAAACCGAGGAGAATCCGCCAATTGTAGAACAGCTTATTTGGTTCTTATTTTTTTTACTTTGCAAAATTTAAGGTAATAAATTTCAGAGGAAAAGTGTACCACCTAGAACACAAGGAAAGTTAAGGTCACAGCCAACCAGATTACAATATTCTGTCAGATATATTTGATTGGCAGGTACAATCTAATGTGACAGGTCAACGCACCTCCAAAATCTCCTTTAGGTCCTTGAGCTCCCTTTTGTCCCTTTATACCAGTGTCCCCTTTGTCCCCTTTAGTCCCCTTGGGTCCCCTATCTCCCTTCAGACCAATCACAGTAACATTCCCACTGAAGCCCTTTTCACCACGTGGTCCAGGGGGACCGTGCTTGCCAATGCTTCCTTTGTCTCCAGGTCTTCCTTTCGGCCCTAGAATCAAAAAGACTGTTATCTCGATCTCCGTGTACAAACACAGAGCTTGTGTTACCCGTACCGATAGCAGGAAAACACTCATGATCAGATTTAGGCTCAGTTCAGACGTCGAACTTTTGCTGTGCCGAATTCAATGTAAATGAGATGATGAGTAAGAAACAAAAGATTTGCCTAATTTGCATTGGATTCGACACGGCAAAAGTTCGACGTTACTTGTTACTTGCCTCTTTTGCCACGAGAACCTCGTCTTCCAGGTCTGCCAGGCGGACCTATAAAGAGTGTTAGCAATATTGCGATATTGCACGTCAAATTAATGAATGAAAATCAGTTCGCCGATACCAAACCAAGGAGGGGACTGATACTAAGTTGGGAGCGCAAAGGCGCTTGGTCTAGTTCGGAGAGACAGATTCTCTGTTAGGTACTGTGAAACTATGTCGCATCACTATAATTGGCATGTGAAACAAAGCAACTTCTGTAGAGCTTTTGTGAAAATGGTTGACGTATTAACATCACAAATATTTTTAATAGTAAACACCAAATACGATATAAACACCAGAGTTCAGGAAGACTTCCTTTTCTGCATGAGGAACTGTATTAACGTACTACAAAATGTTGAACAATGGGTTTTGTTTAATTCAACTCTTAAGGGAAGCAGCGGATGAAACTAATAAAATTAATAATTCATTAATTTGCATTGCGCAGGTGTCAATTGGAGGATTTTCAACTGCGCATTATAGGTAAAAAGACTCACGAAACTATAAATAGTATGACTAAAGATAAAACATTCCATAGCTTTGGGGCACATGATTTTGAGAATGATTTCAACAGGGACAACAGTGACATCCCTATGGCAACAGCCTACCCAGGCCACTTCAGAGTTCTCGAAAATGATGCATGAAGACGAGGCTTCATATGAAATTACGCTTGGTGGCGCGAAACGACCGCCATTTCCTTGACTTTTTCTGCTGATTAAAAGTTTATTTCTACGAGTGAACTTCGAACAAGTCATAGAGAAAAGAGTGACAATAGAACAAAACAGTCATTTCACTCCATAAAGTGTGGAAGCACGGGTGGCGTGCGCTGTAATGCGTCGCTTCTCATCGATGCGACTCGGGTTCGAGTCTCGCCGGACTCAGTGTCGTATGTGAGTAGAGTTGTTTGTTGGTTCTCTCCTGTGCTTCGAGGGTTTTTCTCCGGGTTCTCCGGTTTTCCTCCCTCCGCAAAAAATCAACTTTCAAATCCTAATTTGATCTCAGGGCCTAGATGAAAATTACGCCATGTAACTCTAGTTACCCTGCTTAAAAAAAGTGGATTTATTTATTATTTTGCACGATGCCTTGCCATCATGCATCATTTTCATTGAACTCAGGGTTTTTTTTCCCTTCACATGGAAGGGAGAAGCGATATAAGAATAGTTACCTCGTAATATCTTGCACTGATTAGATTCCGTACGTTTCCCAGAAGGGCAGTCGTTGTCCTAGTATAAAATCATGTAATATTTAAAGAAATAGAAAACGCGCGCGCGCATGCTGTGTGCAGTGGGCAGAACACGAGGAGTGTTGAAGCACGAGGCGTACAAAATACAAACGCGTGTGCTGTGTGCTCTCATAAAGCACGCGCCTCGGCCAATCAGAAAGCGAGATTCTCAGTAGTTATTTCATAATGTAAACTAGAGCTAATATCACAACTTAAAATGCTTGTGCTCCCTTTTTAAGGATTTAAACTTTCTTTCCCTCAAACGTTCAAATTTTTCTTGGGTAAACATCTCTCGAACAGAAGACCAAAGCTTTATAAAGGCATTAACATTTAAAACATGCTAATGAGCTGCCGCCATTATGCGTGACTGTTACACATCTCACTTCAAGGTCACTCGCTACTTACCCTGAGAAACTTATCTATCAAGTCAAGGCATGTCTTAACATCATCATATTCATCTTGACCGATCCTATAGCTTTGTGCTTGAAAACTGTCGTTCTTTAAATCCTGCACTTCTTGATTCCTTGTGTTTCTATTTTCTTTCATTTCACGTTGATTGTTTACACTCCTTTTTACGATTACGTCGTCATTATTTGATCTCTTCATAACAGAATCCGTCCATTGTTCATCGTGATTTCGTGTCGTAAGTGGTTTAACATCGTTTTCGAGTTTCTCAAATTTTGCTTCATACATCATATGGTTACGAACAACCATGATTACTAGTCCAGTAGTCATACAAACATGAAGAATTTGAAACAATTGGTAAAATATCGTCCAGATACTCGAGCTTCTTGGTTTTACCTCCATTTTAAGGAGAATTGATGACGGGCTACCTGTGTGTGGGTCGACACAGCAACAGGAAGTAAATATTGAGGTTTTCAATGCTGACGTCACGTTTGCGAGAAATTTGTTTTATTTGAAAAAGGGGTTTACTGTAAAATTTGTTCATACAGATATCAGTAACAGTGCGAAATTTGGTGGAGATTGCACGTAGACTATCGAAGATGTGATTTTTCAACAACCCGAATTTTTACAAAGAAATGTATGTTGGCAGGCGAAATTTTATCAATATTATTTGAACCACAAACTGCTTCCTTCCTGTCTGACTTTGCTGGGACAGCCCCATGGTGTTTTTACTTACTCAGTAGACCAAATCCACTTGAGCATAATATTTTCCCATTTCAAACCACATGTCAATCCCTTGAGAATACAATTCTTTGTTTGAGGCTCATCAAAAAACCCAATATATTGTATATGATCTTAATTTATTCACTTGTGGTTTCTTATTACCGCTGTAAAGTTACATCATCGACAGTTATTACAATCAATTATATAATTCAAAGGATATATACATCACACGCATAGTTCAAAGGGAATGATTAGTTACTATATATAGTATATATATACAGCCATAAGCAGAAATTATGAGCCTTTGGCACATATATACAAGTATATCAAAAGTACATAAGAAATTGTGGGATATCATCCCTGATATTTTTCCCAATTCCCTAACACAAAGACAATTGGGAAAAATTATCATGGATGATATCCCATAATTTCTTATGTACCTTTGATATACCTGTTTGTTATATAGACACGAATGAGATACTAGAAAATAAGCCATTCGTAAACATGATACAAAACTACATCCGGGAACATATTTTCCATATCCTCACTAGTGAAGATATCGATGACGTCATTACCGTCTGTACACGCGCTCAGTTTTGCAAAGCTGCCAAACAAGCAGGTTGAAAAA
>WUAP02145901.1:0-11527 GCA_015163945.2 Stichodactyla helianthus | reverse complement strand
CTGTGGGAAGGGTGGCGGGGCCGGGCTTGGTAAACCCTTACTGCTGAGGGTGGGGCATGTATGTCATTCCCGTAAAATGGGGGGGGCTGAAGCCCCCCCCCCCCCCCGTCTTCGCCATCCCTGCTGATAAGGAGATTGTCGCTTTTTAATGCTGAAGTACAAGAAACTAAAGTAGAGCAACAACACAAAGACAGAAAGATGAAAAGGTTTAAATGATTAATTCAAATTGGTTGCTGTTTTTCTGTATTTTTCAGTGGTTCGTAAGTTAAACCCCTACGAAACAGACATGGTATTTATCATGGATTCTTCCCGAAGCGTTCCACAGAGAAGCTACACTGCTGAAAAAGAATTCGTAAAATCAGTTTCACGACTACTCAACGTATATCCAGAAAAATCAAGAGCAGCAGTCGTAACCTATGGTAACACTGCATCAAGGGTCGTTGACTTTGGCTCCCCTTCAAGAACAAGGACTGATTTTGAACGATCAGTTGATTCAGCGTCTTCCATTGGCGGTGAAAGGCGAATCGATAAAGGTTTAGAGAAAGCAGCAGAAGTATTCTCAGATGGAAGACCAGAAGTTGCTAAGGTTGCTCTGCTGATAACTTCTGGTCGGCAGTTGAGTTCGACCGATAGGAATGAGCTCGAAAGAGTCAAGAAGCGCCTTCGTGATGTAGGTGTCAAGGTTTTTGTTTTGTCAATTGGAAATGAACTCACTGCGCAGGAGTTGCTTCCGTATGTAAACAGAAAAGAAGACATTATTAGACTGAACAGCTTCGAGGTGTTACAGCCGGGTGCTCTTCCGACGGCCAGACAGATTATGGGAAATTCTGGTGAGAACAAGATTATAAATTAATAGTCAATGTTCATGTGCGACAAATGCCTTAAAAAAAGAAAGAAGGAAAAAAAGAAAAAAAGAGAGAGAAAGAAAAAAAAAAGAACAATTTTTAGTTTACAAGGCTTTTCGTTGTAATGAAACGTGGGTCATTCACTACAGAGCTAGGCTCCAATCTAAGGTGAATGCCCAAAGATCGAATAGGGATTTAGAAGTTGATTCTTGCGGAGGGAGGAAAAACCGGAGAACCCGGAGAAAAACCCTCGAAACACAGGAGAGAACCAACAAACAACTCTGCTCACATGAGATAGCAATTCGAGGGATTGAACCTGCGACCCCAGCAGTGAGAAGCAGTGCATTAACAGCGCAAACCACCAATGCTAAACCAAAAATTTTGGTGTGAGCAAAGGATAAATGGTTCCACGAAGAATAAAATGGTAACATAAGCTTTGATTATATTTTCCTTATTCACAGGAACTGCGCCAAGTTTTGAAGCAGACGTAATTTTCCTGGTTGATTCCTCGTTAAGAGTTTCGCAGTCCAATTTTGTCAGGCAGAAGGAATTTGTTAAACATCTGGGACGACAGCTAAATATAATGCAAGGACGATCACGTGGTGCGCTTGTCAGTTATGGTAACACAGCGCAGATATCGTTCTCGTTTGATAACTACACAACGGCAGACCAGTTCGAGAGAAATGTTGAACAAGCTCCATACATGGGTGGTAATAGGCGAACCGATAGAGCCTTGGAAGCTGCGAGGGACCTGGTAGCAAGTGCCAGACCGCATTTCCCAACACTTGTTGTACTTCTTACTGCCGGAAGACAAACGCCTGGAGCTGGCTCTCTGACATCCGTCGCTCAATCTCTTCGTAGGCCTGGCGTTGATATTTATGTTGTTTCAATAGGATCTGAGACAGATGATACCGAACTAAGACAGGTCGTTAAGAAGCCTCAAGACCTGATCAAAGTTGGGGAGTTCACTGACCTAAGGCCAAAAGTACAAGATATTGCAAAGACGGTTTCCACAAGTACGTATTATAGTATCAATGGAGTACTGAGCAACTAAGAGTGCTTGCTATTTATTCTAACAGCATTCAGGGACTACATAAATTTATCGAAAACGCATTTTACGCTTTTCCAATTAGGGTGATGATTGCAGTGGCATTTAGTATTTTTACAACATTATCTAGTCAATTTTTACAACATTATCTAGTTCTTCTTTCAAGTGTGTTCTAATGTTTTATATGTCGAGATCTCTGACTTGAGAAATTTGCCATCACGAGTGCAGTGTTTGCCCTTTGTCCATTTCCTATCGTAAAAAGAAAAGTTATTGAAGCTGGTCAAATATACTAACATTTCTCTGCATTCTATCTTAAAGTTCCTGCGTCCTGCACCGCCCCAGTCGATATTGCCTTCATTGTTGACTCATCAGCGAGCATCAGCAGGGAAGACTACACCAAGATGAAAGACTTCATCACAAGGTTTACAGCAAACTTCAGAATATCCTCCACCAATTCTAGAGCAGCTGTCATACGTTACAGCAACAGTGCTGTTACAGATATAAACTTCCGCGATCATAACAGCATCCAGAGTTTCAAAACAGCAGTAGAAAGGCTGCCACGATTGCGTGGAGCGACACGAATGGACATCGCGCTGAAAAGAGCTTACGATGACTTGTTTGGCCCTGGAGGATCCTCTCGACGAGGTGTACAGAGAATAGCAGTGTTTTTAACAGGTGGACGACAAACTAGTGCTGGCGATGCTGTTTCTCTCGATAAGGCCTCGGAACCTCTAAAACAGGCCGGAGTGCACATAATTGCAGTTGGTGTTGGCGGGAATGCTGATGAAGGAGAATTAAGATCAATAGCCAAAAACGATGAAGATACGATCTTGGCCAGCTCGCTCAATGAGCTTTTGAACATGGTTGGATCTCTCGTACAATATGCTTGTGAAGGTAATGAGTTATATACATCTACATTTTTGTGACCTAAGTTCTAATTTGGGCCATTGAACTTTTGTACCCTCACATCCGCGGCTTAGGACATAAGGAAGTCTTGGTGGTATGGGTCTTTTTAAAAATGACCACAAGAATAAGATATGTCCTTTACCGGAGATAACAATAATCAAATGAATGCAATGACTCGTTAGACAGAGGTGAGCGTGAGGGAGAGCGGAAGACAAGAAAGAATTGTTTATGTTCTTTTCTTTTTCCACACTTTTTGTCGCGCTTGATGCATGATTATAGATCCAAGCTCTCCTCGAGTAAAAGGGTTTTTCGCCATTTTGTTTGATTCACCACTCAGTTTATAACCGGCCCGGGATCCAATATTACGTTTTTCATGCTAATAACGACGAGAGGAACTGACTGTTTTTTCTATTATCTTTTGGTAATCTAGGACCAAGAGATCCGATAGACACAGACGCTGATGTGCTGTTCCTAGTGGACTCGTCTTCTTCAGTTCCACGGAGCGACTACAGAGAAGAGCAAGAATTCGTCAAGATAATTGCACGATCACTTAATATCGCTAACGGAAAATCACGAGTAGGATACATCACGTATGGTAGCATACCAATGATGTCATTTACCGTAGGCAGGTATACGGACCTGAGAGACTTAGACGATAAAGTGGACAAGGCAGCATATGTTGGTGGAAGCAGACGAATTGATAGAGCATTAACCATGGCAGCAACAGAACTCCAGCGAGATGGAAGACAAGGAGTTCCAAAGCTAGTCGTCTTGTTAACCGCAGGCCGTCAATCTTCAGCCTCGGATGCGGTCTCCTTAGAGCAAGCTTCTAAACCATTACGTGATATGGGTGCAAAGACTTTTGTGATAGCTCTTGGCAGACAACCAAGTACCCAGGAAATGAGGCCAGTTGTTGACAGACCGGAAGATATATTTGTTGTTAGATCATTTGATAATCTGCGACCTCGTGCTCATCCTATTGCAGCCGACATAACAAGAGGATTGAGTGAGTTCTAGATGTTTGAACTTTTTCTTTGTGTCCCTGTGATGCCAGAGCTGCCATATTGGAATATTTAACATTTTGGAAGATTCAGTATACAGTCAATGTCATTAACGTTGTCCACCGAAAAAAGACATTTAGACTAAAAGAAATGCCATGTGATACCTAAAAACTCGTTCTAAATGCTTGTTAAAAGAAATCATTGTGTACGTAGAGTTTATATTTATTAATTCCTGTTAACTTTTAATAATACTACAGTTTAAATTTGAATTTTTATCCCTTTAAACGAAGAAACAAATCACGTGACATTTCTTTTAGTCTAAATGTCTTTTTTCGGTGGACAACGTTAATGACATTGACTGTATCTTCAAGCACGGTTGTCATTTATTGTTGTTAACTTAATCTTCTGCGAATAATTACAAGTAAAGAATATCTTGAAACGGGCCAATAATGGAGAGGAGTACAAAAATAAATATATGAATCTTTTTTTTTTAGGTAAAAAAGCTCTGAAACCAATCACAGCTGACATCCTTTTTATAATGGACTCCTCGTTCCTCGTGACCTTTGAAGACTACAACATTGAAAAGACTTTTGTGAAGAACATTGCAAAGGCCTTAAACGTATCGCCTGGAAAATCCAGAGTAGCAGTGATAACCTATGGCGATAGACCCATACTTGTCGCAAGATTTGGAGATTACAACACACACGAAGAACTGAAGGGTGTCATTGACAGAGCACCTTTTTCGGGAGGTGTTCGAAGAATCGACCGAGCACTGGAAGCGGGTTCAACTGTCCTTCGACAGTCGAGATCTGATGTTCCCAAAATAGTTGTTCTTCTTACAGCTGGACGACAGTACCCTTCATCTGGTGCAAAATCATTGGATGAAGTTGCAAAACCACTGCGCGACCAAGGCGCAATGACATATGTCATTGCTATTGGAAAAGAGCCAGACAAAACAAAACTCAGGGTCCTCGTAGACACGCCAGACAAAGTGCTAAACATTGATAACTTTAGAGGATTGAACCCGCAAGTTCCTTCCATCGCCAAAAAGATCATTGAAGGATTGGGTAAGTTTCATGTACTTGCTAGGTACATGGTCTCGGTCGACATTTTTGGCATTCATTTTAAAAAGTTGCCCGCTTTCACCGTTTTTAGTGTTTTAATTTTCTTCGTATTGGCATCGTTTTCTATGAAACATTGGAAAATGAATGCAGAGTTAGGCTTTCTCAAAGTTCATTTGAAGCCATACCAGGAAACGCCTTCCTGGGAACAACTTAGTGTTTGTGATAGCTTAATGGTTAGGGACCGGTCATTAATTAGAGGGGGACTGATGCATTTTAATTTTGATATGCATGCTTTTAGAGACCATCTCCTTTACTACTGCAGAAAAATTCTTGCCCCGTCCCCCAATAATATCTTACATTAATTAAGGTGACCCCCTCAAAGACCTGTACAAATCATTGTGACCCTCCCCATTGAGTACGCAAGAAAAGTAATGACCCTCCCCCCCTTGCACCAGCCCTTTCTCCTCTGATTTATGACCAGTCCCTTATCCTACCAGAGCGTTTTAAAATTCGCTCAAACATTGATTACATGTTATTTTTCTTATCAGGAAAATGTAATTGTTTCATGCATCATTAGCACACGCGTATTTTCAATCAATTGTTTTTTACTTATATGTTTTAGCCGACCCTGTAAGGACAGTTGGTCCACTTAATGCAGACGTTGTCTTCTTGATGGATTCATCTTCGTTGGTCAGTCAGCAGGATTTTACAAAACAAAAAGACTTCGT
The DNA here is from genome assembly GCA_015163945.2 of Stichodactyla helianthus. Lineage (NCBI taxonomy): Eukaryota > Metazoa > Cnidaria > Anthozoa > Actiniaria > Stichodactylidae > Stichodactyla > Stichodactyla helianthus. Next base: position 5,935 of record WUAP02145901.1, on the reverse strand, counting down.
AAAACAAGTGGCAAGATATCTCAGTGTTTCTCCAGGCAAGTCCCGAGGTTTTGTCATCACTTATGGGGACAGAACTGAGAACGTAGTCCAATTTAACAGATATAGAAACGTGCAAGAGTTCGAAAGAGCAGTGGACACTGCTCGATATATCGGTGGTGGAAGAAGAATCGATCGTGTATTGGATGCCGCAAAGAACGCACTTTCAAGCGCAAGACTGGACGCTCCAAAGATTGTTGTTCTGCTAACAGCAGGGCGACAGACACCCGCAGCAGATGCAAAACGTCTAGATGAAGCATCCAAACCCTTACGAGATCTTGGAGCAAGAACATACGTTATTGCCATTGGAAGAGATCCAAACAAACAAGAACTGACACCCGTTGTTCAGAGACCGGGAGACATCATAGAGGTTGATCGGTTTGATGGGCTTAAACCTGCTACACATTCAACTGCTAAACACATTGTAGATAGATCAGGTTAGTACTAAGTGGAAGGGGAGAGTTATGAGAGGAAATTTTTTTCGACGCCTATAGACAGAGGCTCCTTACTCCTTGGTTTAGAGCGATATCGTACGAGTAGGAAGCTTGAAATACTGCAAATTCTTAGCCGTACTATATAGCTAGCTTTACCGTGCTTTACCGTAACCGTATTGTGATTAGATAAAGTGCGCAGTCCAGGTCTTGGAAATATTATGGCAAACAATTTTATCTCAACAGTATCTTTTTTTTTTTTTAATATAATGCGACATGACAATAAAAACTTAGTATACGGAATCCAGATTTGTTCTTTTTTCTATGTCGTGCTATTTTCATACGGTTATAAAAAGTTTTGTTTCCCTCACGCATGACTCCAAATCATCGAAATTCTGAAACTTTTGTGATACTAATATTGATAATATATCATGTTATTTTTCTCAGGTGTTTCAACAAACTTTGATTCAGACGTCATCTTTCTGATGGATTCTTCAAGCGACGTCACTAGCAATGACTTCAAAACCCAAAAAGACTTTACGAAATCTTTGGCAAAGTATTTCAACGTCCAACCTGGACAATCCCGAGCAGCTCTTCTGACGTATGGAAGGGATGCATCACTTCAAATCCGATTTGATGATTATAGAACTGTCTCTGAGTTCGAAAGCAGAGTCGATAGAATGGCACCTGTGGGTGGTGACCGACGTATTGACAAAGCACTACAAGCCATTGAACAGGTTGTCAAGGTGGCTCGTCGAAAGGTTCCTAAAATCGTGGTGATATTCGTGTCAGGAAGACAAGGTTTTGGTGCAGTTGACCTCAACAAGGCAATGGAGCCATTACGCCGAGCAGGCGTCAAGACCTATGTGATAGCCATTGGCAGCGCACCAGATACAAATGAACTAAGGCCATTAGTTAGTACACCTAGAGATATGTTTATCGTCCCAAGTTATAACGGTCTTGTTCCAAAAGGACCAGCGATGGCCAAACAGATTGGAAGAAGTAAGTGGTAGCCTTGTTCATCAAACTCATGCAAAATGAATTTTTCAACAAAAAAAAGTGTAGTATTGCTGGCTGTGCCACAAGGAACAATTTCTCGTGCTTCTTGTCTCGCGAAAAAATTCCGCAAGTTGCACGAGCATTTTTCACGTTTGACATATCCTTGTGCGATTTGATTTTTTTTTTTTTCCCTGCACGAAAAGTGGAACCTGCTTCTACCTTCTGTAACAATTTTTGTAAAAATGGACGTACATGGTCGTAGATCAAGTAAACAGGGCACGGCAAGTGCTTTTTTTTACGCTCGCTGAATTCGCCGGCCATTTTACTAATTCCATGTTGCTGCTGAATAATTCAAATTACGCTTGCAACTTGCAACTAATTTTTTGCCAGACACGTTGCACGAGGAGTCGTTCCGTGTCACAAGGCCTTTAAGACCCTGTTATATGTTAGAACTTTAACCTGAAACTTGTAAACAGGTTTCAAAACGAATTGCACCGTGTAACCCAAGCTTTGTGAATCTTTCGTCGCGAGAAAGTTTACGAAAGTAGAAATGCTTTCTAGGCATGCCACCGAAACTTGCGTGTAACACTCCCGTGTAACAAGGTTAAGTGGTTACTCAAATCGTATCTGGGTGTAGAAGACCTTTCCTGAAGAGGTTCTCGATGTATCTCTTATTTCACGTTACTCTGCGCTCAGAGCTTCATTGTTTACTGGTCGTTGTTTCCTTTTTTCCTTCGGTTCTTTAGTCCTTTTTTAATCACATTCCTAGTTATATATTGTAAATTTTATAATTCTAGTTCATTTATGCATATGTATACATACATAGTAATTGTGTTGGTTTAACAAGTGTATATATACACATACACATGATTATTTCTTTTGGGAGGGGGGGTGGATAGGGATAGGGGAATCCTTCAGATAGGGTTAACCTATGAGTTTCCTTTTGTTGATACTTTTTATTTTTTGTTGTATCATCAATAAAGGTTTATCATCATTATTATTATTATTATCATTAATCCAGTGCTACCTAGTTTTTTCTTTTTTGTTAAGGTTCAGGTACCTGTTCTCACAAAGCCGACATCGTCTTCATCGTCGATTCCTCAGGGAGCATCAGTCGAAGAAACTACGACAAAATTAAACATTTTGTCTCCAAATTAGCAAGCAAGTTCGAGCTCTCGCCATCACAATCCCGTGCAGCTGTCATTTCATACAGCACCGACGCGAGAACGGAAATAAACTTCAGCGACTACACAAATATTAACGACTTCTCAAAGGCTGTTCAGAGGCTTGGGTATCAGAGAGGCAAAACTAGAATAGACAAGGCGTTGCAGCGTGCTCATGACGACTTGTTCGGTTCTCGAGGTACGTCGCGTCGTGACGTCCAGCGAGTAGCATTCATCGTCACCGATGGAAGACAAACTAAAGACCTTGATGCTACACCTCTGGATGAGGCAATAAAACCGTTGAAAGAACAAGGGGTGTATATGGTTGCTGTTGGTGTTGGGTCTGGAGCTGACAGGAACGAATTGAAATTATTGACGGAGAACGATGACGATGTTTTTATGACTGATTCCTTTGATGAAATGTTAGGAAAGATGACATCAATGGCATTCACTGCTTGTCAAGGTGAATTAGCAATACCGCCATTTTCGATATTTTATGTGCCTAACTGTGCATGCAATGCAAACTGCATTTGTAAAGAGGTTCTTTACGAAAAACAAAAAACTGGTGGGGAAAAAAATCATTTTTAGATATATATATAAATATATGAATGAATGCTTATAATTTGTTTGAACTTTTTGATAGTTTTTAAATAAAATTTTGTGACCTGTTAGAATACTCTAGAACTCAGATTCCGAGTTCGAATATTTCAAGTTCTCATTTCGAGTTCTGATTTTTTCTTAGGACCCAGGGAACCAACAAGTGCAAACCTAGATGTGGTTTTCGTGGTCGATTCTTCTGACCCAGTCAGTAACGATGATTACACCAAAGAGAAGGAGTTTGTTAAATCAATGGTAAAATCACTCAACTTATCACCTGGAAATACCAGGGCATCGCTAGTAACGTACGGTGAAAATCCCAGGGTTGTGGTCAAGTTTAATGGTTATCGTGATGAATTGGGTTTCAATACTTTTGTCGATAGAGCTCCTCGTCAGCCTGGTAGAAGACGAATTGATCGTGCTTTAGATTCTGTGGCAAATCTCTTGAGAGAGGCTCGACCTGGTGTTCAGAAGGCTGTGGTTCTTTTAACAGCAGGAAGACAAACTCCTGCTGTCGGTGCAAAATCATTAAACGACGCTGCCAAACCTCTCCGTGAACGTGGCGCTAAGACGTACGTCATTGCTATTGGAAGTGAGCCTAACCGGGTCGAGCTGTTACCAGTTGTAGACAAACCTGAAGATATTTTTTCGGGAGTCACTTTTGGTGGGCTGGACTCACGTGCTATACCAATAGCAAGGATCGTTTCACAAGGAAAAGGTTTGTATCAATGTCAACATTTAAAGACTTTGTTTGGTCAAAAGAGCTTTTAATGCAGATGGATTGCCCCTTTTCAGTTGCCAAAGGATGCAAAAAAAAATTCAGTAAATAGAATATTTAGGAAATAGTATCCAGTTTTTCAGGCAGTTCTTTTTCACATGGACAGCTGAACAGCTGCAGGTTTTTAAGAGGGCCTCTTGACTTGAACAAAATCGAGCCAAACAGACTAACTATCGCGGTAATGACAGTGGTATTAACTAAAGGATAATAAAAAAAATGTTTTACCTCACTAATGATCACTAACTTGGTTGCAATGGCATAACATCCAGCAAATATAATCGCCTTTGTTAATATGTATTATATTTTGTCAGCTTCCCAACCGTCTGAGAAACTGGACGCCGATATACTCTTCCTTATTGATTCTTCTGCGTCAGTCTCAAATGAAGACTTCAGAAAGGAAAAGGACTTTGTAAAATCAATTGCAAGGTCTCTTAATGTGTCTCCTGGCAAGTCAAGAGCAGCTGTCATCACCTACGGAGATAGACCACAACTAGTATCACGTTTTACCTCTTATCGTACGTTGCCTCAATTTGAGCTTTTGGTGGACAGGTCCCCTCGGATACGCGGTCAGCGTAGAATCGACAAAGTTCTTGAAGCTGCTAGGTCTATCCTAAACAGCGCCAGACAAACCGTTCCTGCAATAACAGTTCTTTTAACATCTGGACCACAGTATCCAGCCCCTGATGCCAAATCATTAAAAGACGCATCTCAACCCTTACGAGATCTTGGTTCAAAGACTTTTGTGATTGCAATAGGCAGACAACCAGACAAAAAAGAACTGCTCCCAGTTGTTGATCAAGCACCTGATATATTCTCGGTGATTTCTTTCGATACTCTTAGAACACAAGATAGACCGATCGCCAAAGAGATTGCAAAAAGAGCAGGTGTGTGGGAACCTATTTCAAAATTTCAAATGTAGGGGTTTGTCTACTCAAGATCGAGTAAGGTGCTGTTAAACTAGGCAATTTTCCTTGCAACTTTACACAAGTTGCACGAGACATTGCCTAGTGCAACATACCAAAAGTGTCTCTCTGAGTTTTACTTCTCGCAACGGTTGCAGCAACAAAACTGCAGTATCAACCTAAAACGTTTTGCTTTGGAAGATTATAAAAGAGTTAATAAGTGTGTTATTTTTGACACCACAGAGCCCAAAGTTCCTGTTGACTATATCGCAGATGTTCTCTTCCTAATTGACTCATCCTTCGAAGTGAGCAACGAGCAGTACACATTCGAAAAAGATTTCGTTAAAGCGATATCAGACTCGTTAAACGTTGCCCCAGGGAAATCCAGATCAGCCGTGATGACATACGGAGATCGTACGTCACTCGTCATCAAATATGATTCTTACAGAACCGTTGAAGAACTGAAACGCATGATTGATGTGGCACCAGCCGTTGGAGGTGTAAGAAGGATTGACAAGGTTCTGGATGCTGCATCTGCAATGGTATCCGAGTCACGAAAACAAGTTCCTAAGATTGTAGTTTTGCTAACTGCAGGACAACATCACTCCGCTTTTGATTCGAAACAGTTAAGTGTTGCTGCAAAGCCGTTACGAGATAAAGGAGCAAGAACATTTGTGGTGGCTATTGGTAGACGTCCTGATAAGAATGCGCTTCTCCCCATAGTACAAGATGAGAAGGATATCATGATGTTTCCTTCGTTCGCAGTTTTAAAGCCACGAGTTCCCTATGTTGCAAAGAAACTGTCTAGCACCACCGTTGGTAAGTCAATGTAAAAATTTTTAAAAAATTAATATTTCAATTTATTTAATTTTAATTCCAAAGTCCTCACAAATTATCCTTTTCTATTTCAGTTGACAAAACACGAACAACAGTCGATCCTTACTTCAAAGCTGATGTCGTATTCCTTGTAGACTCTTCCTTTTCCGTTAGCCAACCCAATTTCCAAATTGAAAAGGATTTCGTCAAATC
>WUAP02145900.1:0-26783 GCA_015163945.2 Stichodactyla helianthus | reverse complement strand
TAAAGGCTCGAATTTCAACTAAGTCTAAACGATAACTTAATATTGACCTAAGGTTAATAAAAACTAGAAAGATAATACTGAACTAAGAATTAACAATTAACTAACGATATGCTAAGCGATTTACAAAAGAAAGCGTATTGGAAATGATAAACTTAACACATGACAATTCCTGATGACAATAACCTGCAGTACATGTACAGCTTCATGTGATACATGTATTTACATACCAAGTGAATCATGGCTGGCAATCTTACCTTGGATTTTTCTTAGCAAAGTTGATTGCTTTTAAAATGTATTCAACTGCTTTGTCCAGTTGTTCCTATGATCATTATCAAAGAGTTAATAACTTAAATAACTTAGTTCATAGTCATTTATACAGTTGTTTGCCCTTTGCAAGTTCATTTCAGTATATCTAGTATAGAACAGATTTTGTGTGACTGGGAAAACCCATGGCAAACTTATAACTGTACCATAATAGTAGAATCATACTTTACCATAAGGGTAACAATAATTTTGACTGGATAATTCACACAAAAACAATGGGAAGTCATGTCAGTGTTCCCTCAAACCTTACTGTCTATGTGTTGTGAGTCAGTACCATAGGTTTCCTAATCATACAAAAACTGCTCTAGATAACTATTCTTTTCATGCTAATGTATGACTGTGGAAAAGGGGCCACAACATGAATGGTGGAATGCCTGATCTGACTTGTTTTTGTGAGCCAAATTCAGGATGTGAGCTAAAAACAGCTGGTAAAATAACTGCAGTTTAGGGAAAAAGTCAAAACAATGATCCAAAATAGGGATGCAATTTTACTGGTTTAGGTAGTGGCTACTGGTACATAACCCCCCCTCCCTCAAGTACACCTTGAATTGCTCAATATTGGGGGTCCATAGTGACTGTTTCTACTCATAAACACATAGTATAGCATACCATTAAGCAGATGGTATATTAACTTCTGCAAATAAACTTTTATTTATGGAGATATTTGAGTATAAAATTCGGGATCATACTCACAGAGGTGGTGGGTACCGGTTAGCACCACCTCTCCCCCCTAAATCGGTTCCTGTATGATTACCATTGTTTTGACCTTATCCCTTAAGGCAGGCTTGGGATTATTTCAAAGAACTGGATGGGATGACTGGATTTAGTAAAAATATTGCCATGCAACTGTCACACATGACGTCACCTGGGACATCACCTAAAGTAATACTTGTTTCTACTTCTGTAACATTGCAGGCAAAGTCACGTGCAAAAGTTTGCGCGCAATGTTGGAGAAAACATTGCATCATGTGTCCGAGCCTTAACGTACTGCTTTTTTTGATGATGTTGGGGCATTGAGCATTGCTTGACAAAGGTAAGCTCTACAAAGGAATTGATTGGACGGTGGTGTCTTCATGAAGAACATCTTGATGCAGTCCTCAGCCATATCTCGTTGACCAAGCTATGAAATAAAAATGGAAAAGTTTAAGTCGGGACAACTCATTTTAAGCTAAACACAATTCATGTCGCCGAATTCTCAAAACAAAAAAATGCAACACAACACAACCAAATAACTGCTGTGTCTAAGTAATTTCAAGTCCTATAACAACAACATACGCCATTATAATGGACTTTTAAATCATAAAACTCCAGTACTATCACAAAATACTTACGTTAAATGCCGTTTCGGCGCAAAGAGTGAAAAGATCTGGTGATACTGCATCGAGCTTGTCGCTTGGCGACTGGCGCTCCTTCTTCAGTTTTGAATATGCTTCATTTAGCGAATTAAAGTTATTTTCTTCCAGGGCAATATGAATAAGGTTCCTTATGTTGTTATTCATCTTTTGGTAGATTTTTAAGCAAAGCAAACAGCTAAATACAATAAAACATACTCAAAAGATGGGGTCTACGTTTTCTTGTGGTATCCGCCATTTTGAATTTGGAGGTATTGCTATGACAACGAAAAGCGCGCGAATTTATAAAATTTGTGTTTTAGGATACCATAATTTGAAAAAAAATTTATACTGATGGACTTTCATTGTCATGATGCAACCATAATGTTCTTTTGAAAAAATAAATAGATGCTGAAAACATGTTTGAAAAGTAGAAAAACTTAATATCTATATAGATCTATATGTTGTTCGTTATTTCCTCTACTTTTAGTTAATTTTCTTGCGTTAAATTGATGCTGATGAGAAGTTTCCCTCTATTGAAAACAATTGGTCAGTTGTGATGTCAAAGACTTTTCAAGATGGTCCTGAAGGGGTAAAATGGGAGCTGGGATTGGCCTTTTTGGGCTGGGAAATTGTACTGGGATTTAGCCATTAGTGGGATTGGGATTTTTCTAACTCTCTAACTCTAACTCTATTACTTGGACTGAGATTTTGCATAAATAGGACCGGGGCTTTACAAAGTTTTGGGCTGGGAAATGGGATTAGGACCCCCCCACCCCCCCTTCAGGACCCTCTTTCAAGAACCCATGTAGACCCCTGCAAAAAGATAAGATAAGATAAGATAAGATGTCTTTATTCATTTGATAAAATCCATATCAAAAGTTACAATAATTAAGAAATAGAAATATAAAAAATACTATAAAAATATGAAAAACTAAAAAAACATTTATACAAATAAATTATATTTAAAAGCTAACTTAATAAAATAGCTTATTACAACGTTGTAAAGCGCTCAGTGTTCCCCTTTGGCCATGGCTGCTCTTTGTCTCTTTGTCTTTTGGCGCTGGGATGACTCTTTTCCCAATTACAGAATTACCCTTTGAAAAGGTTGTTATTTTTCAAAATCCCCCTCCAGCTGAGCGGAAAAAAATTCTCTAACCAATCACAGTCCGTTGGGATTTTTCATGGCCGGCCCTATGTTCAAGCATGATCTTCAACCTGAAAACAACTGGAAAATTAATCCATGTTTTTGAGGCCTAGAAAAGTCCAAAAGTGTTAAACAGAGTGAAATTTTATCTTTGTGTTACCCAAAAACCACGCGAGAAATGATTTTGAAAGCAAAGAGTGAGGGCCGGAGATTTTGTCCAACAGTGCTTTGCGCAGCTAGTTGTTCGCTCAGCTGTCTTTGCACACTTTGCCAATTTTTGGGAAGCCCCATTTTCTGATTATCCCCCCCTCCCCCCCACATTTTATTTGTGGATGTTTGCGGGGTTTTCGCGGAAATTTTGGCTCGTATCACGTGACTAGAACGAGAGAAACCTGGTACCCAGCTCAAATAGGTGGGTCAAATATTTTGAACAAATATCTGGAAGTTATTTGGGTAAAAGATTTGCTGAAATCTTGGCTTCTTTTAGCCTGATATTCTTCATCCCACAACATGATAGACTCTGATCTATTGGCATTCCCTCTGCTGGTCGAAAGGAATAAACAAAGCTGTAGTTTTAATGCGATTGAAGTAAAAACAAACTGTGCCCGGCCAAATGAGGGAATCGGCACCTTCTGTGGTCAAGAGCTTGATTCTCGTCGTTTACCTTGTGGTTAGATTCTTTCCGGTATTTACAGGTAAGTTGATGGAATTCCCTTTGTGTTGAAGACCTAGATCTTGTTTTTTTAGTCGTGTTGAATGTAATAAACCCGAGGGAGTATTCACTTCACAAATGATTAACGATCGAAGCCATTCACTGAACAGCTGTTTACATGTCCATTCAAGTTAAGATTTTTAAGAACTTTTCCTGTTTTAACTTACTTCACATACAAAATTTAATTGACTGAATATTATTACGGAAGCGATAGTAACCAAGTTGTTTAAATTTTACTTGAAAAATATGGACTTGGCGTGAGTTTGTGTCAGCGTTTTCAAACGGCAAGGTTCGTAAGAGTTGGACACATTCTTCGAATATTTCTTGCTTTTCATTCGTTCGTCTTAGACTTTTGCTCTTTTGCATTCGTCTATATAATTTTTTGATATTTTTCTAAACTGATAGAAGCGATTCATAAGAAAATCTTGAAACAGTGTAGTTTGTACATTGTCAGCTGAAACCCTTTCAGCTGATCAACTTTAATCATTTTGTACGATTTTGTAGAGGGTAGTCCATTTTCTCTTGGTCCATGGCCTCTCCCTAACTCTCACTTAAGCGATGGGGTACACTTGACTTAATAAAAGTAGTATTTCATATTGTTTGAAGGACTTTTCTAAAACCCTTTGTTCTTACTTTTGTTTCTTTTCCTTTCTTTCTTTTTTTTCTTTTTTCCTCTTCTTTCTTCCCTCCTTCCTTCCTCTCTTTCTTTTTTTCTTTTGTTTTTTTTGAAAAATCATTGTTGAGTCCTTGAATATTCCTTGCATTTTAAGTAGATAGTGTACCTCAGCATAAACCATGAGGTTCTCTAACTCTTCTGATTAAATGAATTGCTCACAAAGAATAAATGGAAGGTCATTTCTGTGCAAGAGCATACCATACCAAGATTTCTTTATCTTCTGATTAGATGAATTGCAGAATAAGAATGGGAGGCTATTTCAGTGCTAAAGCACATCATACCTTGTTCTCTATCTCTTCTGATTTGATGAATTCCATAGAGAGAATAGGAACCATTTCAGTGCTAAAGTATATACCACACCACACCACACCACACCTTACCATACAGTGCCATACCACACCACAACACCAAAGCATACCACACCAAAACGCACCACACCACACCACACCACACTACACTGCACTGCACCATACCATACCACACCGTACCTCACCACACCACACCATACCTCACCATACCACACCATACCACACCATACCATACCATACCATACCACACCATACCATACCATACCATACTGTACCAAACCACACCACACCACACCACACCACACCACACCACACCATACCACACAATACCATACCACACCACACCACACCACACCATACCACACCACACAATACCATACCACACCACACCACACCACACCACACCACACCATACCACACCACACCATACCACACCACACCACACCACACCACACCACACCACACCATACCATACAGTTCCATACCATACTGTACCATACCATACACTACCACACCAAAGCATACCACACCAAAGTGCACCACACCACACCATACCACACCATACCATACCACACCACAACACCATACCATACCACACCACATCACACCATACCATACCATAACACACCATACCATTCCATACTGTACCATACCATACTATACCACACCAAAGCGTACCGCACCAAAGCATACCACACCAAAGCGTACCACACCAAAGTGCATCACACCTTATCACACCATACTATACCACACCACACAATACCATACCACACCACACCACACCATACCATACCATACCACACCATACCATACCATACTGTACCATACCATACCACACCAAAGCATACTATACCACACCACACCACACCACATCACACCACACTATACTACTTCCAATAACACCACACTATACCATGTCATGCTATACCATATTATTATATACATATCCACTGGATATGAGCAATCGCGCGCTCTGATTGGTTCTTCTACTACTAGGATATCAGATCATATCCCGTGAGTAGAGAAGTAAACAAAATGGCGGAGCATTTCGCCGATGTTATTTCGCTTTTTAAACTTGAAAATAATTAAAATCTGCATTTCTCACAATCCAGTGGATGTGGATATAATAAAACAACTATTCCACTCAATCTCGTTGTACATGGCTCATTGCCGACTCAATTTCATGGAATAATTGTTAATTATACCATACTATGTCATACCATACCATATACTATCTCTTCTGATTGGATGAATTGCACAATAAGAGTGAATGGATGCTAGTGTTATAACATCTTCAGTTAGAACAGTATCTATTTCTTTTGATCAGATGAAATTACACAAAATGTGTACAACATACGTATACCATACAACACTCTCTATCTCTTCTGATATTGGATGGATTGGACAAAATTGGTGGATAGCCATTTCAGTGTTACAACAGTTCCTTAAAAAATTACCATTTATAACAGGTTTTCTATTTCTTCAAATTAGATTTAAATTCCCAAAAAGAATTGGAGGCTATTTCAGTGCTAAAGCATACCATACCATACTTTGTTGTCTTTCTCTTCTGATTGGATTGGATTAGTCCCACAAAAAGAATGGACAGCCTAAGTTAGTCTCCAGTATTAAATCAAAGGTCTCTTCTGAGTTATAGCTTTTAAGTACAAGCAACACCATATAAGGCATGATTAACAATAGATGTTTGTACCAAAGCTAGACCACAATGCACAATGTTCAGTCAGAAAAAGCTCATACATGTGTTATATCATGTTCTCTAACTCTTGTTTTATTGTTTTTTGAGCCTAATTGAATCACAAACCCTAGCAAAATCATATTTTTGATATTCTAAGACACTGAATGCTCACTCTTAATGGTGCCATATGATTTTACTTTCAAATGGCTTCCTTTGATAATACTATAAGCTACATTTAGTAATTTAATATTAAAAATAAATGTACTAAAAATAATGTTCAACATCTTCAATAACAATGTATGGCAACAGTTGTACAAATTAAAAAGAATATTTGCATATCAGTAAATCAATGCACTATAGAATGACACTGCAGTAGTTGACCCTACATATATTAATGTCCATGCATTCAAAGTGTTTTTATTATTAATGGAGAGCATGCCATGTCAAGAATCATTTTACATACTCATGATCATTAGTTGTATCATATTTGAAAAGTGATATTGAACAGGCCCATCTTTTTCTATGAGCATGGGATTGCTTTAAATTTCATGCACTTTTTAAAGATTCTTGAATGTAATATTTAACAACTGAATTTTATAGTAATTAAAGATATTTATTTCAATTGTTCAATTGCTGTAAATATACATTTTTAAATCCTCTCCAAATAAGGATTCCATGTGCCTTAATGAACATAGGAATCTACATTAACTCTAAGGTTAAATTTGTTATCCTTTAAAGATATTCTCTTTCAGAAATTCCACAAATATTTGTAGTTATTTTTAGACAAAAGTGATGTTTAAGGATTTTATTTTTGCTTTGGCAAGCCAATTCTTTGTCAAATTGAATATCAAAAAGAAAGATTAGAATGTTTTTAAGCAATGAAGATATTCAAATTATTTTTGAAAGAAACTATATAAACTTAGTGAGCCATATTAGTAAGGATGTAGGTTTATATTTTAATTAATATAGTATTCTACTTACAGTCATGATTAATAAACTAGGCATGACCCCATCAACACAAGCCTTAATTTTGTCAGTTTAATGTTTCATCTATAATAAGTTTAACTTTTGGGAGTATGATTGACCATGTTACACTGTCAATGATCCTCACTTAGAGAAGTAAAAGTGTGCTGTTTCACTTTTTTCAGGAAATTCATGAGAAACTTGTCAGTTCTTAAAACAAAACAGATGTCATGTATACATAATGCATACATATGCATATTTTGACTCACTCACCCAGGACTGATCCAAACTTTCAGCCAGATTCAACACTTAAAATTCATGGCCCACAATTACCAGACTTCCAAATTCGGCTCCTCAGAAACAAGTTAATTTTTCGTAACAATAAGAAACCCTAAGCCAATGACCTATAGAGATCACTAGGCTGTCTAAAATACAATTGTGAAAGAAAATGCAGGATATAACACGATTGCCATCCATGGTGGAAATGTAGATCCTGGCCACCCAACCAGCCTGCCGTAACATTGGATAGGGAACATAGATGATGGTGATGGTGATGGTGATGGTGATAGCGATGGCGATGGCGATGGCAATGGCAATGGCAATGGCAGCGATGGCGATGGCGATGGCGATGGCGATGGCAATGGCGATGGTAATGACGATAGATGGGTGTTAAAATATTCATTCATGGATCATCATTATTGATTTTATTCAAACAGCATCTGTATCAGTCAAGGTGCACATGCTACAATGTAAAAATTGCAGACAGATTACCAGATAGCCAACTAAGGTGACATACATGTTTATTTATAGTATTTTGAGTGAGGATACGTACAGCCTCTTGAACCAAAGGCCATAAATTTCTCATTTTTTATTTTTGTTCTATTAAAACATATAGTGGAGAACATTATATACCCTTAGCTCGCTGGAAATTACAGCCATTTCCACTTGAAAACTCTGAATAGTCCACTAGCAAAATATTCTCAATATGCCAGCCAAAGATAATTTTGAAGTGCTGGATTATACTGAGGAGTTGCTAATGGGTTTATTTGTCTTGTCAAAAAATTAAACTGACTCTATATATTCTTTCTATTTTGAGCCCTGACATTTGTAATTGCTATATTTGTTAATTCATAAATGCTATTTGCATTAACTAATTGTAATTGAGCAAGCAGTGCACTTCTTTAATTAATTAGCAGAATTAGATGCTGACAGATGGTTCAATGGAAGGCAGCTGGCAGTCAATTCACCTCTTACCACTGTCTCAGTGATTAGCAGAAAATCATTAATTTTATTGATCTAGTGAACACACCCACCAACATGTATTTTTCAAGAGAATCTAGCTTCAAAAATTACTGAATTCTCTGAATCCTTATTGATTTATTAGAAACATTGGAAAGTGGCTGCACACAAAGAAGTTGGGGTAGAGGGGAGGGGCTAGGATGGCTTTATCTCAGCAATGCCGCTTCTTTAATTTAAGCTAATGCAATGGAGCTTCCATGATAATTATTCATAAGCCTATTAGTATTAAAAAAAAAATGAAAATTTCCACTTTTTTCCAATCATAGCCAATGATCAATTTTATGCAGTTTTGATGGACAGCTGGTATAGCAACTTAAAATACATGCAAATGAATATAAATGGTGAGAGAAGTATGAAAAATAATCTTTTTCTCTGATTCCTTTTTTATATCACTTTTTTAAATGTTTCTTATTTATTAATTTATTTAAACAACTCATGACTAATTAATTAGCAAAGCACAATAGAAATCACTGACCATGGAGGAGGTTGTAATTCTGATATCATCTTCATTTGCATAAACTTTAGTTTGGATTTTCTTAGCCAAACTTGATTCATTTCGAAAAAAATCAGTAGAATATGAGAGCATACACCTAGACGTTGGCTAAGTAGTCTACAACATTCGCATCCGTGTTGTATCAGAGTTACAATCACTTGCCTTCAGCTTGTGTCATAACTTCTGATACAACACAGTTGCTCGTGTTGTAAACACTACTTATTGTAAATCTTTAAACACATTCAGCAAGTTATTTATACTCTAAAGTATAGGTTTAGATTTCCTCATGATTTTTTCCTTTCCTTTTTTTTTTTCAATTTTTGCTTTAAAGATAATTTTAATGAGAATACTGTCTACAGATAAATTATATATCCTGTAAATTTGTTAAGACAGGAAAAATGTGCTCATACTTTTTTTTTAACTTTAATCAATTATTGTAAGCTAAGAGCAGTGTAGTACCTATTAATAAAAAAAATCATTTAGATTAAATATTGAAGCCATGGGCTATTATATTACAAACATTAGATAGATAAGGTATTTCTATTTTATTTTATGTTTTGTTTTGTTTTATTTTATTTTATTTTATTATTTATTTTTATTTATTTTATTTTATTTTTACTTTATTTTTATTTTGTTTTGTTTTATTCTTATTTTCATTTATTTTATTTTATCTTATTTCATTTCATTTCATTTCATTTTATTTCAGTTCAGTTTTTTTTATTTATTTATTTTCCAAGTTAAAAATTATTTACTTTCACAGAAAACTCCAGAATATTTATTAATTTTAATATTTCACTTGACATGTAGCTAATGTATGTACATCCTTTGCATTATTTATTGATTGGGAAATTTGGTGAAAACCACTAAACATAAGGTACTTTTGTGTCTTCATTTTACAGAGCTTCCAAGGTGCTTTTTTTTCTTTCATTTTATATTATAAAGCTGATATAGGTTTTTCTAAAAATAAATCATAATAAAGATCACTTATTATCATTAAACTTAAAAATGTCATATATAAATACATGTTTATTGAATATATGAAAATTAGAATATCAATAAATAACCTGTTTTATAGTATAATTATTATATAATCATAATTATTATTATTTTATTTATTTAAAAGCTATATTGTCTTTAAAAAGATAGCTATCAATTAAGTTCATCCTGATAAGCTTGCTTTCCAGAATATTCATCAAAAATTTTTTTTTGTTTCCTGTTGTCAGGCTGAACTCTGTTTTCTTTTAAAATTTAAAAAAAAATTGGTGATTTGTTTTTTTATTGTCATTATTTCTATAAGTGATGTTTTTCTTTTTTATTCTTAATATTTTAATGCATTGTGGTGAGGTTAAGAATATTTAAATAGCTCAAAATATTCACAGCACTTTCAATATTGTCACATATGTTGAATTAGATTTAACCTATAAATTATACACCTTAACATTTATTTTTCAAAATATTAATTTTAAAGAACAATGTATTTTTCTAAAATTATAATTTTCAATAATTCCACTAATACAAAAATATCGAGAACAAAATGCAAAAGATGTTATTTTTAACATTGTTGAAAATTATTAAAATTTCATACACTTTTTCCACATAAGGCCCATATTTATGAAATATATTAATTTTACCAGTATAAATTTGTTCAATATATTGTACTTTCTTCGTAAATCTTTCTATACAAAGTCGTGCCAGAAAACACAGTAATATTTTCTTTTCACACTTTGATTTCTAGTTGAATATATCAAGCAATTTTGTTTGTGATAACTGTATGTTTTATGTATTTTGATATTATAAATCTTTACAATTTATATATATAGCATTGAATATGAGTTTAAGTTTAGTGTATTTTTCGATTTCATTTAAAAAAACAGCTTAAAAAATACATTTTTAAGCAAAATGATATCAATTTTATAATTTCTAAGGTATTTTGATTCTTAAAAAATCATTTCATTAAAATCATATAAACCATAAAGAATCGTTTATTATTTAGCGGATGTGGGGGAGGGGGTGGGGAGGAAATGACCCGCGGTTCAAATTATCAAACGAGTCGCCGAAGTGCTAGAAATTGAGAATTAAAACGCAGGATCAATTAAATCGTCGACGGTAATATTTTAAAGGGTATTTTCGCTTCGGTTTTTTGATTCGATTGGGATAATTTTACGAATCTGCTTGGTAGAAATATGCTTGTTGATCGATGACGTTTTCATCGTTGTGATCACGTGGTGCAAACTCTAAAACTCATTTCGATGAATGTGTGGATTTTGAAGGATAAACTACACAGCACAATGAACGACACACAAGTGCAGGTATTTTTCTTATTTTACGACCTCCAAACCCCCGAAAATATTCCGCACAAATGGGAATATTTTTCTAAGGCCCTGATGTATTTTTAACCGAAATCGTATGCCCAAAGATGCTTATTAAGAGCACTTTTTTTTAATTCCCGTAAAAGCATACCATGACAGAAATTACCGCCTAACTGACTTTAAATTATTGATTTGTATTTCTAGTGGATCGGTTCAAGTTGTGGACGGCATGGATCGTATACTTTCTACAAAGGTTTTAAAATTAATTATCATGGAAAAGAAAAAAGTTATTGCCTTGGCGAGTTCTACTTTGTCAGAAATTCAGAAGATCGTCCGATCTGTATAGCAGAACTACAACTCATTTGGCACGACGCAAGTAATGATAGTAAACTCGCTTCCGCGAGATTGTATTTCAGACCCGAAAATACTCCATTCGGTAGGCAGTCAATACACGGGAAGGTAATGGAGATTTTTCAATTAAAAATTTATTTAAATATTTTTTATTTTTGCTCGAGGAGGTCCTCTCTTTAAGGGTCTCAAATTAGGCTTGTTAACAAATTTATCGGCTAACGAAAATTGTTTGTTGAAAATATTATAAGCGCTGGCCTCGCGTTTATGTTAGAAATCGTTGGTAAAAAATCGCTTTAAATTTTAAATTCAAAACTCGATGGCGGTAGAAATTTATGGATATATTTATTAAGATTTGAAAATCCTAGTTAAGAATTTAACGGTTATCTAAAACAAATCACAGCAGCTATAAACATTTATTCTTGTAATGTATCGATGTAAAATAAGAACACACTTACACGTTGTGGTTCACTGATACGCGACCAGCTTTCCCTGAAATATTTTTTACTAAAAATAACTATTTCACAGCCGATAAAATATAAGTTTAATCTCATGACAATGGAAAAGATAAAATTTTAGCTCGAAGTTTAGATAAAGTTCTAAACTCCGTGATACAGGATTTTACCTATTGTTTTTCCAACGCGTTGTACGGAAGTGGTAAAATTCCCATGTGCTAGCACTCGGTAGTGTAGAGTTCTCTACTTTAAGTGAGATCTCTTTATTTCTTGCTGTCAAATTAAATTGTTGTTGTTGTTGAAGTTTGAGGAATATATTTTGTTTAATTTGAGATTGATGTGATCTATTTTTAAGGGATTTTTGGAGAGTGTTATCTCGGAGCATGCCCGTTTTATGTTAATGGTTTCACAACTTTGTATCAGGGCTGAGGTCATATCGGTAAACAACTATTTGATTCATAAGACGATTTTATTGCCACAATTATTCAATTCCTGTTGGGTAAAAAAAAAAACACGTCTTATTTTAACTCCATCGATATCACAGGTTGTTTTTGTGTTAAGCTCTTAAGGAATATCAAAAATACAAACTGCTAATTGATATTCACAAAGTGAAGTTCTATATAAGTGAGAATTTGAGCGGGTTTTTTTTTTAACATAAACACTGACAATGACAGAATTTACATTTTTTAACCAGTTAATATAAAAAAACTTTGTGACCTTATGGAAAAACTTTCATCATTTCCTTGATCCATAGTTACGGTGTGATGCGCTTATTTCGCCAACCACGTTTTTTGATTTAACCCAAAAATCGGTTTATGACTCCTGAAGCGAAACGCTAAAATCTCCACGGCACGTTGTCTATAAACAGATGCAGTGACACAATAAACCATTTGACAATAGTCAAATAATTTGAATACAAATGCCTTGTCAATTTTGGCTCTAAAATTACATTCTAGGCTCTTTAGAATTTCTCGCTCAGGGTCAAAAAATTTCTTTAAATCATTCGATTAGCGCTTGAGGCATTTTCGTTTTATTGGGTGGATTTGATTTCAAAGAAATCGACACCAGAAGTCTTAGAAATCTTTAAGCAGTCGGTAAACAATTTACCGCATGTTCTGAACCTAATTAAGTCAGTCAATCACAATTGCATTTTTATTTTTATATTGTTTGAATAATGTCGATCAATTTTACCACCAATACAGAAAAATCGAAACTTGACTTGATCTTGAGATGGGCCGTATTATTTATCTCCATTTAAACGAGTTCGAAGGAGCATAAATACAGGGTCGCGATTTGGACATTCCGAGGGTTACAATTTCAAGTCAAATAATACGTAGTTGTATTCCGTCGTCTTTAACGTCTTTTCTTGTATCCATGCTGGGAGATCATTTAAAATAATTCCTTTAGTCTTTAATTAAAAAAAAAAAAAAATTGGTTACAAAATCTTTTATTTTTTTGCTATATTAAAAAATAGTGCTTGCATGACAGAGGTATTTATGAGGTTAGAGATTGTATCATGTTCCCCTGGGATCTAATATGTAGGCACGTTTTAAAAGTGCGAGATTTGATCGTAATATTTCGAATCTAGATTTTTGAACTTACCTTAAATACCAAAAAAAGAATAAATCCTTTTGCTATTCTGTGGCATCATTATGAATAATATAATTGAAATAGAAAATATTTCTAAAATTGATTTTCATTATTGAAAAAAATAATATCTAGTTATCTAAACCACCATCTGTCAATGAAATACTGTTGACAGAATAATTTCGAGATTATTTTTTCTTTTTAAAAATTAAATGTGAATATATAGAGTTTAGGAAATTTAGAATGATGTTTTTATTTGGTGTACATAAATAAGCTGGTCTTGATGCCATCTGCTAGCTAACAATAGCAGAGATAATAAAAGGATTATGATCTCCAGTATCCGATCTTTGTAAACTAAGGTTTTAAAAAGTCTAATAAATTAAGCACCATCAATGTCTTTTTATTTGACACAAGGCATGAATGAAAAAAAATTATGTTTGAAGCGTTGGCAATGATTTCTATTTATTTTGTTTTAACAGTATAAATCTTAGTCACATGTACATCATTAAATGATACGTCATGGTCAGCAATATAAAGTCTTCCTTAGAGATAAGCAGTCAAGCATCACTTTTACTCAAGCATGTATATTTATTTATTGATACTGTACAAGAAATCCTTTTTCATCCTAATTCCATACATTGGCCAAAAATGTCTCTTCAAGTCTTATCCTTTTATCTAAATTTGTATTAAATATTCAACAGAATATATTCCTAAATAAGGTACAGTTTTTGTAACATCTTGCATATATTCATGATATGTATGACAGTACAATATCCTGTCGATGAACCAGATGTCCACATGCAAATAGCAAACTTTCCACCCTTGACTCTCAACATGAATAAATTCAGTGCTTTTTTTTAATTAAGTGATTTGTTTTTATTGCAAAAATAACCGACGTACTAAAATTTATATATGTTTTAACAAGTTGTTGTTTCATCTAAAGCTTTTAATATGGACTTCTGAATTCTAAATGCATTAATAATTCTGTCTGTTTATTCTGGAGTTATCTTTATCCAATTCAATTCCGTGACTCATATATGCTCTGGACATGAGGGCTTTTTTCCACTGCCAGCCAAAGGTGTTATATATGTAGATTCAAAATAATAGATGACAAAATTATATTAACCTGACATGTGACTCTTGGAATTCCTTTCAATTTTTTTTCAAGTTTGTCCATGGGCTGTTTATGGCTGCACTGTGTTGAACATTTCAACATTAAAGAAAAACATCTTTGTGAAGAAACATTATTTCAACAGCTCTAAATTAATGTACAGATATTTGTTTCATCTGGTTGTCAGTGCCAGGGGCAATGTAATCAGTTTGACCATCAATTGAAGTCATGTTTTTTTCCCAAAAAAGTGAGGTATATTACTTTTAAGTTTGGTTTTTGTTTTTTTTTCTATGTTTTTTCCCCCTGTGCTTCTACAAGCTTACAGTAAGCTAGTAGAAGCACGGGGAAAAAACAAAAACAAAACAAAACTTCTGTCTTTAGATTTTGAAAAAAAGAATTTAACATTAATAAAAGCATATAGAAAAAATGCTAAAATAGTTATTCAATAAAATTTTCATGATTTAGGCCTGCATGATGTCCTTCATTTTAATTTCTACTACTTATTACAGAATATCTGATGATATCAAAGATTTGTATGTCCTTTTGTTTCATGGTCATGTTTTTGGATATGTTCCAACACATCTTAATAAATCAATTATTTCACACCTAATTGTGTACACAATCTAAGCCATTTTCACATGAATATTAATAATTTTAATAACAAAACTCCAGTGTCACATTAATAAATTCGAATTTTCAACTTGCTGTAAATTAAGTTTATATTTTTTTTTAGAATTTTATTACTAAATGAAATTTGACAATTAAACATTTTAATCATGCTTCTTTTTATTAAATGAATGTATTTTTATATTTTTAAGATACAAAACAATATGAATATTTTTTAGTTTTTGATCACATTAATTTTTTTTTGGAATAATGTAACTGTTTTATTACTCAAATAACTTTTAAATTAATCTTTGAAATTGGTACAAATGTGTATGATTTTTAACTTCTAATCTTTTTTAATTTACATCACTTTCAAACATAATTCATTTTTCTTAATGAATGCATGAGTCATAGTCATCAATTATTTTTCATTCAGCGCATGTATTGTAAATAGCATCATTTAATAGGAAATCGAATGTATTTTATGAAATATTTCTTCACAGTATAAAAATCATTTCTTCACAGTCCTTGAAAAAGGTCCAAAATGTGAGTAATTTAGTTTTGGTTTCACGGGACTTTCACATTAGTCTAACACATCACCTTCTGCTCTATTGTACAGTTTTGTTGTTTTGACTTACTAACATGTGCAGATGCAAGTCGTTTTTGAATTTTACTTTGGACAGTTAATGAACTATAGGCTTTTTAAATTTCAATCTAAGTTTTATACAGCTCAAAATTAATAAACAACTAAGATATATTATTATTGTTTTATTAATTTATCATTTTTATTTAAAAAACGTTAATGTTCACTGCTATACAAGGGGAATATGATAATTTTATTATCGAATTTTCATATGGATAAAATCAAATAGCATGAAGCTGAGAATCTGCTTTCATTGTGCAATTATGCATCCAGTTTCCCCCAGATCAATAGGGTCCTAATTAATGCCACGTAGTACCATTTGATTTAAATAATATATATTTCTATTTGTCAGGATATGTTATATAATTATAGATATCTGCATGCTGCTTCATTAATGACCATTTTCACCTGGAAATATAATATATTGATAATGACTTCATACACTCCATTGGTTTTGGCTGTTATGCCCATTGAGTTTTTCATGGTGACCACATTGTTAGATTAAGTCATAAGACTTTACATGCATGTGATTCTTGTTGGGTGTGACTTATTACCATTTTAACGAGACGCAGATGTGAAATTGAGAGGTTGTGATTAATGTTGTGTCCAATTGATTAGGTAACCACAATGATTTCATTAGAGTTTCATATACTTGCATTCAAAATTACATTGAAAAGAATTTAATTATCAAATTTTCCAGTAAAACCCAGTTAATACTCTTAGAATTTAAGGGTTAATTAATGCAAAAGATTCACCATTGAAATTACAAGTCAGTTGTAGATAATTGAAGTGTGGACACACAATTGAAATATCCATAGACTAATTATTTATGGTAAGAGTTGCCTGTGGCACAGTCTGATACACAACATCCTTCACATTAGTAATTATAGAGTCATTAATGTTTTGTTTAGTAATATTTATTGGCTTAGATTTTTTTCTTGAGTTCTTTTTCTTAAGCTGCAGATGAAATCATTAAATTTACTCCTTATTCCTTGGTAAATTCTTTTGCACAGCCTGTATTACAAAGATATATATCCATTTGATATATAGAGTATAAATAGTGCAGTAGGTTCAGCATGTTTTCTAACAGGGTGTGGCTATACAAGATATTTGCAAAACTCCTCCTTCAGTAGCAATCCTACATTGCAGCTTATATGAAACAATTAAATGCAGGATTTTAAATTTGCAAATTTAAAATTTCTAAATCTGTGCTGTGGCTTTTAGGGAAATGGTAGGTGTTCTAAAGTATTCCACCCTTTATGTCATTTGACAGTTGATGTCCCCCCTTCCCAACACACACAAAATCTGATTGAGGTACTGATTAATCCAATCCCTGAAACATCGGCTACTTATGTACCAGAGATAGAATTTTATATTATTTAGACTTAATGTATACAATTTCTTCATTCCAGGATGAGTTGTTATATGCAGACCAGAAAGTCATAATAAAGTGTGAGGACATGCTAGAGTGGGAGTGTTCAGGCTCTTCATGGACGACAGGATTAATACCTACATTAGAAACAAACTTCAAAGCTGTTAAAGATGTCTGTATAGACAAGTTTACTGGAAAAACAGAGAACAAGTATAGACTACAAAATACAACATTAGAAAATACAGATACTACTCCAACGGAAAAGATAATTATACTTACTTTTCAAGCCTATTGTCGATATATTGCATTGTGGAAGAGATTACTTAGTGGAATGACCATTGCAAAATCAGAAGTAGCTTCACTGGGTGGTATTATAGCACACAGCAAATCTACTAGGATTGTTTTCTGTCGAGAGTGTTTTAGTTGTCCAGATCTTGATCAGTTTCATTTATCTGGTGAAAATAAGGGTAAGTTTTACAACGTTTGTTTTGCGTAGTTTTGACCTGAGGTCTAGAGACTGTTTTGTCTATTGTGATGCATCACTGCATTTAATTTATGCTCCTCTACACAACCCTTCATCCATAATTGATGCAAAGAAATACTGATTTAAGGTGTATTTCTGAGATACCCCCACCGCTTTTTGTTCAGCTTTTTTTAATCTAAGGATATACATACATCAAGAGTTCTGCACTACTGCTCTAAGCGTTTGCTCAAGGTGGGTTGTAAAAATTGTTACATTTGATTTGCATTTATCTTATAAAGCGCGATTTTCATCAAATATCCAAGTTCATATACCATCAAGCTAGATCCAAATCAAATTGACCGAAATATAGCATATCTTATGACACTTTGTCATCACGTGAGCATGCGTAGTTTGAAACTCTTGGTGCGTGTATCCAGTAGGCAACCGTTCTTAAAATAACTGAGAAGGTGCTGTCTGTTGTAACAACATCTAAAAACCGATAAATCTTCACGTGGTTCGGACGACCATATAAAATGGCGTCTCTCCATACCACCTTAAACTGCATCGAAGGGACAGCGATTCCGTTATGGGTAACTCAAATGCTTATTATTTTGAATTATTAACTTTCCAGCTCCAGTACTAAAGGGCAGACCCAGAAAAAAGAAGATAAGGAGCTCAACGCTTGCTAAGGAACTCAAACGAAAACGATTTCTTGCAGACTTGGAGCGTGTGAAGAAAAATCTGCCATCTAAAAAAATGAAGTTATCGGAAAGCGAAGAAGGCACAGAGTCAGATCTCTCCGAGGAAAGCAATAAGTCTTATGAAAGCATGGATGAAGAGAAACCACACTATACCATTGAAACTCCTGTAAACAAGATCAAACAACCGAATGGTGTGATACCAGTATCGATTAAACAGGTTGCCAAGGTGATGGCCGTTAATGAAAAGGATTTGAAGACCGTTGCTCCGCCTCCTCTGATACCAACAGTCAAGGTTAAACTACCACCAACATCACCACCACCATTACAGAAAGTCAAAATTAAGACTGAATCACCCATGGCTCCTAAAGTAAACACAGGTCCTCCCCCTTTGTATCCTGCAACACAGAAACTCGATAGTCTTAAGAAGACAAACCAATCATTTCCAAGGCTGGTGCCTCGAGTTGAGGCCCCTGAAAATTCCCAAACGCAGGGTAACACCATTTCTTTGCCTTCATCTAAAGCTTTTACACACATTAAGAGCTCTAGTGTTGGAGTGGCGTCCTCGAGTATGTCGACAGCTGTAACCGTATCTAGACCAGAGGTTGCTACTTATAACAGTGTTAAGGCGGTTGAACCACTGGGTAACGCAGGCAAACAGGTATTAATTGATGGCAAAACAATCAGGCTTCAGGATGATATGAAAATAGAAGGGAAAGAGAACAAACAGGAGGGAAACAAGACAGATGTCATCATCAAGCCTAAGAAGAAAAGGTTGAGACAATCTTGTAACGTAAAAGAACTCAATGAGGTATTGTTTTGTGAAGAATAAATAAACTTTGTTTAAGTTGCGAAAATTGCTGGTTTTCATGTGACAGGAACCACGTTGGTTGAACGATTCCAAAGATTTTTCAAGAATTCTCTTGTTATATCAACCAACATGGCAGACGTATTTCTCTAGGTAATGATTGCAAACCACCTATTATGGGTAAAAAAACGTGCAATTTGACGAAACAGCGTCGCGCTACGAGTTTTAGATATTACCCTAGGCCTTTTCGGAGATAGACAAGATGCATTGTGGTCTAGCTTCGGTACAAATAACACCATATAAAGTATTATGAACAATAGACGTCTTTACCGAAGGCAGATTAAATGCACCACGTTCGCAATCTCAGAAACCTCCAGCTGAGCGAACAACTAGCTGCAGCATTTATGGACAAAATCTCCAGCCCTCATTCTGCTTTTAAAATCATTTCTTGCGTGGTTTTTGGATAACACAGAGATAAAATTTCACTCTTTTTAATAGTTTTGGACTTTTCTAGGCGTCAAAATACTTCGGATTAAATTTGCAATTGTTTTCAGGTTGAAAATAGTGCTTGAACATAGGGCCGGCCATGAAAAATCCCAACGGACTGTGATTGGTTAGAAAAATTATTTCCGATCAGCTGCCTATACCGCGCGCTACAGTTTTTCTCAAAGTAGAAGCAAGCGTGGTTGTGTGCTGTCAGTGCGCATCTTCCCACCGCTGTGGTCGCTGATTCAATATTTGGACTCGCTACCACATGTGAGAGTAGATATTCCAATTCGATCTCGGAGTGAGGGCCTCAAGTTTATCAGCTCAAAAACTATCAAGTGCTACTTTCGTAAAATAAAGGTCTTTATTTTTATTTTTATCTTAGAAGCCATATCAGGCCTCTCTCTGCTGTAAAGATTGGCGTTACTCAGCAACAAAATTTTGCCCAAAAACTATCTCTGAAATTCTTCGAGCAAATTTGCTTTGAAATCGTTTATTTCGCTTCTGTTTTAATTTTTCTGTGTTATTTTTTCCAGGATCTTGCTGACGAAGATGAGAAGTATTTCATGCGTTCCCTGCGTGAATTCATGAAGTCACGCCAAACTCCGATATCAAAGATACCAGCTCTCGGGTTTAAGAGAGTTAACCTATGGACGATGTATAGTACAACGCAAAAGCTCGGTGGATATGACACGGTAAGAAATTTCTGCCCAACCGCAAAGGAAGGATTTTAAAAAACTCAAGAAATGCGGGAGAAGAGCTGTGCTCCTCAGAACTTTAAGGTCCGTTACTCAAGTCGCTTTTGTCGAGCGACTTGAGCGGCGATTTCAAATGTGAATTCGTCGCAACCCAAATCGCGCGTGTTTGCACTAAATTTCAAGCATGTTCGAATTGGTAGCGACTTATATGTGCGATCTGTCGCCGTAAAATCGTTTTAAAATCGCAGTTCAAAGTTGCGTGACAAAATTGCTAATGTAAACAGGCCTTAAGAGATATTTGGGAAGGATTGGCCAGCAAGGAATAAGACCTTGATAACTAAATTGTCATTTGTTGTGTGTTGTCATACATCAGGTGACGTCCAAGAGGCTGTGGCGTCAAGTGTATGATGCATTAGGAGGTAGTACCACCATTACCAGCGCTGCTACCTACACAAGGCGACATTACGAGAGGTCAGTAACAATCCTTATTATATGGCAAGCCGATCCGGATGAAAATGGACCAATTTGATTGGTTGTTGAAAGGTCCGCACTTTTTTATCCGGACGTCTCCGCAAAAATTACGGACTGCTTTCGAATTATTTTGTTTTCCATGCCTGTAATAAAACATTTATTGACCAGGCTTGTAAAACAGAGGACACATGAAAATATATCAGAGTGCGAGTCACGCGTGGATCTAGGATTTTTTGAGGGGGGTTCAAACCCCTGGATTTTTTTGAGGAGGGTGCACCATTTATGATCGGGGCTCGAGCACCAATAATTGACTGAAGATAACTCATCTGGGTGGGGGGTTGCACCCCTAGCACCCGCTAAATCTGCCACCGTCAGTTGATGATATAATGCTTTGTTACTTTTTGCAGATTGCTTCTTCCATATGAAAGTTACGTGAGAAGTCAGCTGAACAATAAGAAAGGTCTTCCTGAACAAAACCAGTCTGCAAACACCAGCACTAACCAAGATAACACCGCTAAAGGACATTCCATCAACAACAATCAATTAGATACAAGTACTAATAACAATGATACTGCAGTTATGAAGGACAGCAAGATGTCGATTAATCGTAACCAATCAAGCGGCAGTATACCACGTGATTCTAGCAACCAATCAGTGACCACAAGTAAAGACAACACATGTGCTAATCATAAGACGTCACACAACAGTTTACCTGGAAAGATGAATACCGAGTTAGGTGCAACCACAGGCAGCCCAGCTAATACCACATCTCACAAACAACTTACAGACAATGTGAAGACGTCACGTAACAATCTCAGTAGCGCGATAATCAAGGTAAAACCTAATGGGGCGATTCCACCGTATTCTGTAAGTGTTCAAAGTGTAAAGAAAGATGGCGTCACTTCTAAATCTGTCATTTTTACGAAATCCATCAACGTTCCACCGTCGCCTGTAGTTCGAAACTCTGCCACGGTTTTACCGAGAAGCTCGTCAGCTCCTACATCAAGTACCAAATCAGATGTGACACCAAATCTCCCACAAAGAGGGACTAGCGTGACAGCTAACATGACATCACATCAGCCAACTGTATCACCAGCCTTGTCACATTCGTCACGCCCTGTGAACCACGTGACTCCAGTAAAGAGCTCGACACCTGAGAGTTGTTCCTCATCCGTCAAACAATCTGCAACTGTTAAAGTTGTTCATACGGAAAAGCCACAGAAGCATGCAGTTGGAATCGTGACATCTCCAAAAATATACCCTCCGCAGAAGCTAACCAATCAGGATAAGAATAGCAAAGGCATTGCTGATTCCCATGGTATAAAGTACGTGTCTAGAAATGGTCACCCTGTGTCGAGGGAAGAAGTAACTCCACAAAAGGCGTACAAACTAGAGAACCACAGCAGTGACCTTCCTTCCCTAAATATGCAAAATGGCTTGAGTCGTGAGAGAGAATTGAAACATATCAAAGAACCGACTCATCAAAATCACATCAACTATCACCAAGGCAACGCACGCATTATACATGACCCTAAAAAATATGACGTCATTTCTAGCAGTACCCATGAAACCTTTGCGAAATCTACCAACAAGAGATCCACCCAGATTGATCCTGTTGCGAATGAGCCAATGAAAAGAAAATTATCAGAAAAAGACGTTCCTCAAGCTGTAGCTTGCCATACCCAAAGCGTTACCAACGAACCAGTAGCCAAGCGGAGAAAGACACCAAGCCCGACTGTTATTAAAGTCACTCCACAGCCACGTGACGTCGCTCAAGTTGTTACTACCGAGTCACGCAATACATGCCATCTTGCTTATAGTCAGACTGACACTTTCTTTTCTTCTCGTCACGCAATCCAGTCACATGACAATTGTAAACTCTATAATGATCACGCAAGGTTTAAAGAACGCACTTCAGTTAACGACAGAAAGGGATCACAATTGGAGCCGCCATCCGTCAAACGAATCCATAGCCAGCGAGAAATTGTTGACATGACTGAACGTAGTGTACCCGCCACCTCCGCAAACCATTCTATTGTTTATCAAACAACGTCAAAAACTCCTTCGTACGCGAAGATTACCCATCCAAAACAGATGTACATAGTAGGAGATTCTTGTCAAAGAACTGAAGAACCCCGTATCCATGGGAATTCTCACAGCTCGGTCGTGAAACAAGGAAAGGAATCCACTTTATCACGTGGCTATGCCGAGGAAAGCCAATCAAAAGATTCCTATGCACCACGTGGGCATTATACAGAAATATATCCCACTTCTCAACCTAACTACAGGTTAGTAGAAGGATTGACGCCTTCGGTTGATCGTAAACCAAGCAAAGGAGATATCGAACAAGCTCAATTAAACACAGACCAACGGACTGTTAGTCACCGTACGTTTGCCGAGAGCCCTGATGAACACTTCCAAGAATGGCGCCGAAGACAGGGTATGTCGCAGTACCCAGCTTACATAACTACCCACCAAAATGAACAGCAAACGGGACGGCCAAGTGTGACAGAACAACCCGTATCACTGGGTCTACGTACCCCACCACTTGAACCAAGGTACCTGTACGTACAGGACGAGGCAGGCATTCACCCTCGGGTAATCGAGGAAGTACCCCTTTTACTCTCGTCCAAGCCTGGCATGTATTATCATGAAGACACGTTCTATGGCGGAGTGCCATTTTATCACGGAGGCTGGACAACTGCAGGCGTCGCAGATGGTGTGGCATTCAAAGGCGACCCAGATTCTATGAATAGTAACAGTCACCTCAGAAGCTCGTCTTGTATTTTCATGCCAACGTCTCAAATGTTTGGATCACCTGTGTCAATAGCTCCCTTATCGCCACCAGCACTAAATCAAGGTCACGCGGTATCCGGACAGGACACAATCAACATTCACCCTCGTCTGCTGATGACGTCACCGTACCCTCATAATCATCAGATGGTTTCTCAGAAGCCTACACGACCTTTACATTCCTATACGTAGCGGTGGAGTGGTTAGTAGAAACATCAAACATTCTTTCGTGCTTAGGTTCAAAATATTCCAAGACCCAAACACGTTTCTTAAGCCAAAAATAGATCTCTTTACCTAGGGTGTAATGTTTTCCCATTTCAGACCACGTGTCATTCCCTTGGGTAGTGTTTCTTTGTTTATCGTTAGTGCTTTAGAAGAAACAATACGGACTAGTTTCAAACAAAGAATTGTATTCTTAAGGGAATGACCCGTGGTCTGAAATGTTTCGTGTAACTTGTCTTGCAACAAAATTGTAAGACAAATTGCAAGGAAAGTTGCCTAGTGTAACAGCACCTTAAGATAGTTATACATACAAACCGACTATCGTACAAACTGATTCCCACAAAGTCATTTCACTGCATTCAACCTAGAGCAAAAATAAACTATCATGTACTTTTGGTATAGTACTCGCTCATTATTTTAAATTTAGTTTATCCGTACGCCAAAGTAGACTATAATCGCCATTCCCCTCTGACGTCAAACCAATTACTTAACTTCAAAGCACTACATAATAGCAATAGGGTGCATTTATATTTTCATATATATAAATATGTTAGTAAAATTTATAATACATATTATTACATACATATATTACTGCGTTTAAGTTTCTAAGTTTCCACGTTTTTTTGTACGATCGAGATAAAGAGAAAGGATTAGAATGAAATGTCCGTAAAGTCAAACAAAGCTAGTTTTTTTCGTGCAATTTTCGATGTAGAAAAACCTTAGAAAATTCTTCTAGATATCGTGCTGTTTGGCTCAAGCCATTGAATCTCTCTTATCATAGATCATTATCACCTACGTTGAAAAGTTTTTTGTTCCATCAGTGCCAAAGGATTGACACACAGCACGGGACATAACAAGACGGCTTGTGAACCCCAGAGTTTATCAAAATTGTTAAATTGATATGACATATAGATTATTGATGTTTTTTATCGCAGAGTGTAATAACTCATGGTCTTAGCTAATCTGTTCCATGCCCCATCTGAGACCCTTTTTACAAACAGTTCAATGTATGGAGTAGATTTCGTACGAGTGGGGAAAAGTCCCATAATGTAGCGATACCGTAACGGTAACTACATGAAATGGTTGGACGATTCACAGGAAAACAAGTCGAAAACAATAGAATGCCATTTCATTGTTATTGCGTACCGTACCATGTACGTGCTGTAAGTCAGTACCGTGCGTTTCCCCACTCGTAAGAAATCTGCTCTAAACATCAAAGTAAAAAACCTGTACATAAAACATAAAAGCATATATAAATACATGATTTAAAAGGAAGAGCGTAGGATGACACTATCTTGCTCAATTATAGAAGAACTGGTGATATATGAGGTAAACAGCATAGCTCACATTTTGCTGCCGTTATCAGCAGACAGTGTAGTCCTAATGCCCTTCCTCAAACGCATGCTTCAGATATTTTATAGCTATTTATTCGTGGTATAAAATGGAATTAATATAAGCATTGATTAACAGAGATATCATAGATTTATTTTATCATAGTTTTCCTTGTTTGTGAGTCATTTATAAGACGTGTTTTTCAGTGATGCATCTCGGTAAGGTACAAAATGTATTAGCATTTGTGATAACTACGTTTGAAGAAAGAGTTTTTATAAGTTGTTCGTGATGCATCATGGTCTAGCTTTGATATAAGCCAGTCCTATTGTATTATGGTCTAGCTTTGATAGGCGATCTTTCTTCGTAAGCCGGCCCCGACGCACCATGGTCTAGCGTTGATAGACGTTTTTCCTTAAAGGATTATACACGCCAAGGGTTTTGCTCCGGGAGCAGGCTCTCTCGTGTGTACTAGTTGTGCAAAAAGACCCAGGAGCCTGCCCCTGGAGTAAAACCCTTAGTGTGTATGGATTTATAAGTCGGTTTTACTGTACCATGGCTGAGCTTTAATAGAAGGTGTTTCTTGGTTAGCCGGTCTTGGTGCAACATGGTCTAGCTTTGATAGAAATTCTTTCTTGATAAGCCAGTTCTCTTACATATTTTTTTCCCTTGTTTTTTTTTTCACAGACAACGATTTCATAAGTAAACAATATTCTTTTCTAACAACACAGGGTTGTTTCACCCTTCTTTTTGTATGCAAACGGAGTATTTTTCTAAAGGATTTAGTTACGTTCGTATATTGGTGTTTTTTTCTACAAATCCAGATATCAGATATATATTTTTGTATATAGAGCATTATTTTTTAATATTAGAAAGGGGTTAGTGTATATATACTATCGATCAGTCTACCTTATGCTGAGATGCTAGTGTGACAAACGTTTTGTACCATTTCTATGAAAGTCATTAAAATATATTTTGTTATTCGTGGATTTTTACATTTTGATTCTGGGAGAGCTTTTCGTTCCGAAATGAAAACCGGAATGAACTCATTCCTAAACTAGAGTATCCCCCAACCTGAACTAGGAGGATCCCCCCAACCTGAACTAGGAGGATCCCCCAACCTGAAATAGGAGGATCCCCCCAACCTGAAATAGGAGGATCTCCCACCTGAACTAGGAGGATCCCCCACCCTGAACTAGGAGGATCCCCCCACCTGAACTAGGAGGATCCCCCCACCTGAACTAGGAGGATCTCCCCACCTGAACTAGGAGGATCCCCCAACCTGAACTAGTATCACCCCATAGTTTTGATCGATTTTGGGTCATCTTCACAAAAATAAAATTAACGAATTATTTCAAAAGGTCTGATTAATAGCAAGTTTGTTATAATTTTTAAACAAAGAACGACAACTTTGAAAGATTTGGTAAACATGTTTCGG